>VZTV01005569.1:0-40438 GCA_013400875.1 Anhinga rufa | reverse complement strand
TTTTTTTTTTTTTTTTTTTCTTTCTCCATTTTCTTCCACAATTGAATATCTGCATTTGGGGTATCAAGAACAGGCATGTTTGGAGGGAATGTTTACCACAGCCAGCAGCTTCAATTTATTTTATGCCTCACTTCAAGAAGAAAAGGCACCAGAGAGAGGTTGGAGCTGGCAGGGCTGTCAAGGCTCCCAGTGCCCAGCCTCTGCACCAGTTTGGGATTTTTCAGGTGATTCCTTACGGTTTTGGCAAATCCAGCCAGCCGCATGCGGTCCCTGCAGCCTGCGGGGCTGTTAGCAGAGGTTAGGGTCCCTGTGCCCGGGGGGCACCGGGCAGGGAGGGACTGGGATGCAGCCGAGGGTCCAAGCTGGTTTTTCCAATTGATCCTTTTTTTTTCCCCCTCTTCCAGAGGTTAATTTCCAACTCGCTGATGTTTTGCAAAATCTTTGGTGCCTTCGCTGCATTTTTCATTGAAAAAAAACCCCAGAAATCAGAAAACATTTTTGAAAATAAGAAAAGGAAGGAAAAAAGTCCATTTACACCTGTGTGGGGAGGGGGGGAAATGCTTTTCCCTCCAGTTTAAATGTATTTTGCCACCTTTTGCTTTTTCTTAAATTTCATGTTACTGAAAATGAAAGGATTTGGAGGGTGGTGGGGTTTTTTTTTTTCTTTCTTTTCTTTTCATTCTTGGAGCTGTTTGGTCTGGTACATTGCTCCACAAATGGAAGCCTCTCTACAAAAGGCAGCACAGGCTGGGTGAGGGTCCCAGAGCATCATCCTCTGGTCCTTCCTGGCCAAAGCAGTTTCCTTATGTTTTGGAGAGGACAAGGGGCTGTGAGCCCCTCAGCAGAAATACTGCTTTAGCAAGGCTTTTGCAAGCAATGGTTAAAAGCATTTCTCTTGCGGGCTTTGTCACAGATCCATTGTGTACCTTTAGGGCAAGTTATTTATTCTCTTTGCATCTTCCCTTACATAAAATGCCTATAGCAGGGAACAGAAAATGATAAATGCCAGGGTGTTTTCTTCCCCAGACTGTATTGCAAAATGTCAGTTTGCTCCGGGAGCACTAATGCCTTCCCTTGTTCCCTAACCGAGAGATGGCAGATAACTGATGCAGCATCAAACACTGCATTTCCAAATCAAAAAGCCAACCTCTGGATGAGAGTCCTCGAGGATGAATGTTTTTCCTTCTATTATATTCCTCAGGAGGCGTTTTTCCTATTAGTGATGTCTATAAAGCACTTGCTTTGCGTAACAGGGTTCAGATTGCATCCCAGATCAAGTGGGGGAGTTTATTCAGTTGAGTTTGTCTGTAAAATGGGGGTGAGGCATCGTCAGTGCCCGATGGGCATCCCCGTGGCGATGCGAGGTGTGCTGGCAGCAGCCCCCTTAGGACCGCCAGCCCTTTGAGAAGCACAGGGCCGCTCGTGGTGAGCACTTACACTGGCAAGATGCAGCTCGAAAGGCCAGAGTAAAGCAACAAGGAGGAATGTAATAAAACACTACCTCTGTGCTGGGGGGAGGACAGTGTGGGAAGTCCTAACGGCACCAGGTCCAAAAATGAAGCCGCGGGTGAAGCAGGGACACTGGCAGGGATACCTCCCCCTACCATGAGAAGGACCTTTAGGAAGGTGTGGTGAGATGTCTAGGATGAGCTATTCCTTAAAAACAAGGAAAAAAGCCCCCCTGCCTTGTCCTTGCTGTCCTGGGCTGAGCCTGCAGCCTGGCCGGGTGTTTTAGCCAAAGCAGTCCCCCACCCCGCAGAGCCAGGCAGCAAGAGCTGCTAGCTGTTGTAATAGCAACAATTATTTATTCACAAGCTGGAGCAAAAAGGAATCTGCAAGCAGGGGGAGAGAAGGGGGAGCAAAACACAACCTGATCTTGTAAAAGAGAGCCTTAAAAAATACCATACATGAAGGTCCTTGCACAAGCTTTTTATTTATCAGTCTGCAGTCAGAAGAGGAGAATGCAATAAGTGCGTGGCACACAGGGAACTGGGGGTAGGAAGGTCTCTTCTAATAAAAAAGAATGGGTCTGAACAAAGAAAAAGGTTCTGCTAAACTGATGGTGGCAGATGGCATCAGCCCCACCATGTTCTCCTTCAATTGCGGGAAAATATAGTAAAGCAATTTAATGAAAACGCTTAAATAAGCAAACAGTGCAGTTAATTGAACCCATATGCATTAGGAAGGAAATCTAAAGTATACTGATTCATTAAGTTTTATATAACTGTAAACCCCCAGAACCTAAGACAGAGTAAGAAGCCATGATGAAGTGCCAACTGGAAGGAGACCTTCTACCCAGCTTCACTTCGATCTGTTTTGTTATGACAAGAACAAGTGGTTTTAACAAGTACGCCATAAATCAGGAGCGTGCACTCCAGCCTGGATTCTTCCAGGTACCAAACTGGGCTGCAAACTCACATTCCTTTTCTTCTGGTAGTGTTTTTTATTTTCCAAGGCAGAAATAACTGGAACTTGGATGCTGCCATCTGCAAAGAAAATAAGCAGTGAAGAGCTGGTCCTTGGGGTCAAGAAAACTTAGCATAGTATCTAGATGATGCTCCCTGAGCCACATTTAACTCAAGGCCACAGGTTC
The DNA here is from genome assembly GCA_013400875.1 of Anhinga rufa. Taxonomy (NCBI): domain Eukaryota; kingdom Metazoa; phylum Chordata; class Aves; order Suliformes; family Anhingidae; genus Anhinga; species Anhinga rufa. Next base: position 37,845 of record VZTV01005569.1, on the reverse strand, counting down.
ATCACACTTGGCTTTGACTGGTAAAACAGAATCCTCTCTTTTGCAGTGACCGTGCGTCTCCAGCCATGACCTTTTGGGCAGAGAGGTGGTGTAGACAGAAAGCTGGGGCTGGGAGAGGCAGCAGGCTTGCTGTCCAACAGGTTCCTCTCTTCCAGAGAGCTTCTGCCATACCCGCAGTTTAAAAACTGCCCAGAAGGAAAATCCTGGGGAGAAAGCTGCTCTGGCCCCACCGAAGCAGGTGCCAAAGCTCCCCTTGATTGCAAGAAGGGCAGAACCTCACCTACAAAATGGGAACACTTCGGAGATGCTTGGTTCAGGATTTGCCTCGTGTGATTTGGGTCTGGAGGTACCAGCTTTGGTTCTCACTTTCTCTGAGCTCTCCCCGGCTCATGACACAGGATCTGCTCAGTTTGCAGAGAAATCTGGTTTACTGCAAATAAAACCCAACAAATTATGATGATTTGATCCCAAGCCATGGAAAAGTCTGACAGCTGGGCTTCGGGCTTTCCAGTGATGCTGATTCAAAGTGCCATTTCAATGACCAGAATGGAAAGACCTTCATCCTCAGTAACTTCGGTCTGAAATGAAGGTGACCTACAGCCAAGAAGAAGAGTCTCAAGCTAATTAGAAGGGCATCTCGGAGCGCCCAGGCTGGTTCAGGAGGTCATCAGTAACCCGTGAAGACACCGAGGCCTTTCCCATTCACGTTCATCTGTGGGTACGCACAACTCAGTGGATGTGGGATGTAAAAGGAGAAAAAGCTACAAAAGGAGAAAACTGCAAAATTAAGTTTTCATGCATAAAGGTTTACCAGGGACGGTAAATCATTGCACAGTGCACTTCTTGGTGCTCAGGACTAAGAAAACCAACCACCTGAAAATAAGCACAAAGAAAACAAGCATCTTTTATGAACACACAAAATATTATGGAATTATGGAAAAATATTTTGATTTAAAAACCAATAAAAATAAAGGCACAAAAGTCTTCCAGGTGGGGTCTTCACAGAGGCTTACAAGTGTGACCGTTTCTCAGTCTCTCCACAGGTGACCCCATGGGCATCGTGGCATGGGGCTCCCAGGGGAAGGGGAGCGATGAGGGTACGGAGGTGCATGAGATGGTCCGACCCCACCACCCAGAGTGCTTCAGCCGTGCTGCAAAATAGACGCAGCCACTGTCTGAAGGGAAAGAAAACGCTGGTAGGTGAATACAGCAACCCCTGTTTGGATTTCCTGGATGTCAGGGACAGTTAATGTTAGGGAGACAGAAGGAGAGCTGAAGTATTGGCCCCAATTCAACAAAGTACTTAAGCACAAGCTTAACTGTAAGTACGTACTTAAGTCCCTCCTTATATAGCAGAACATATGTTATCGCCTCGCTGAAGCCCATGTTAAGTGCATGCTTAAAGTTAAGTGTCTGCTTAAGAGCTTTGTTGAATCAGGGCTGTTGTTTACTTCTAACAATTGATGATGTGGAATATCCACATTTGTGGTTGCAAACCTGAAGCATCTGTTTTCTCTTAACATTATTAATAGAGTCATTCTTTAAAAAATACATGATGACACGATCCTTGAAAATCTGCAAGTGCTGAATTCAGGAGAACAAGTGACCCACAAGTCCTGAGCATTTCCATAGAGATCCCCATAGAGATCTCCCATGTTTTCCGGTACTTCCATTTTATTCTAGGGAGCTTAAGGGGAAGCAACAGGGTTACAAACTAATGTGGAGTCACCAAAAATACAAATAATCTGAATTTAGCTTGCTTAGAAAAAAATATGTTACCAGTTAAGAAATCTTGAACCATCAGAGATTGCTGGAATATAAACTTGTAAATGACAATTAAATTATTAATGTAAATGTCAGCCAAATTAGCATATAACAATGCAAATAGCATAAATATACATTTTTTCCTATGAATAAAATAGCTGTGTCAGGAAATCTTGCACTATGGAAGATTACTGGAATATGGCTCAACTCCACCATCAGGTAGCAGGAGGGACATGAAGATAATTCACAGTTTGGGTTCTTTTCAAAGATACACACTCCCAAGGGGATCAGCCCCCATAGAAATTACGCTCCTTGTTAAAATTCACTGCGGCGTGTCTGGAAAAGCGCTGTCGGGATGCTCTCAGGGCTGCCAGGTCAGGTAAGGCACACAGCATCACTTTGTGCCTCTACTCATCTTTTTTCTTTAATATATTTTTGCCTGGTTGTTGGGCACCTCTCCTGCGCCCGGCTCCCCTTCGGAAACAAGGCCGCTCGCTCCATCGCTCCAGGCGGGTGCCGGCATCCCCATGGAGGTCCGAGGGCGGGTCTGGGGACCCACCGTGGCCCCGCGCTGTCCTGGGGGTGGCAGGCGGCCATCCCGGCCACGGTTCCGCTGCCTGGCCCTCAGGTCTGCCGCCAGCCCTCCCAGCCCTGCCGGGCGGTTTCCCAGCAATGCTGGAGACTTAGACCACAATAGAAGGAAATCACTAAAGCTGAATTGCTCCAAGTAAGTCCTCAGCAGGGTTTGACTGGTAAATATTTAACAAGGAGAACTCCCTATCCTCTCCTGGTACGTATTAAACTAATACATTTATTTTAACAAGGGAAATGGTTTCCCCAAGCTCCTGCTCAATTTGAGCCCTTGACTTCTACAAAAGCCTCAGTAAGGTAGGCTTCCTGGGGCTCAGTAATTCGCTGGGACTAAACGAGAGATGGCTCCGAGCCATGAACTTGGAGTCTGGAGGTGACAGGACCTCCCCAAGGTTGGGGAGAGCTTGGTACTGGGGTTTCCGTGCCCACCTGCCTCCAGACTGGTCCGATACCCACCTCAGGACATCCCTGCCACCACCAGGTTCTGACCACTTCAGTCACCCCGTGGAACCAAGTTGGCTGTAACCCATCAGGGTTTCCATGTGCTGGAAGCAGTTCACGTGCCAAGTCCTTCCCACAGAGGCTTTGCGAAGCGCCGGCTCCATCAGCACCCATCCCACGCTCCCTTGGGCTCCCAGCCCTTCCTGCTGCCTCTCTCCCCGCACTCAGATGGAGCTGGGCGTCACAGGTGAGGACATGATGCTGGGAGAGCGAGCAGCTCCCATCCTTTCTCCCCGGGCTGGTGATGCTGAGGTTTTTTTCCTCCTTGGCTCTGCTCTTTGCTCCATTGCACAGACCAGAGGGGGACTGGTAAACCCCCGAGAGCAAAAGTGCTTTCACTACAGAAGATCCTCGAAGATGCCCAAAGCTAGCTGTCCTCAGAAAACCCTGCTGAGCCATCTCCTGATGCTTTCTGACCTAAATAGGACACTCTCACATACGTAGGGGGATACATGGTGGGTCAGTGCTCCCCAGGACCTTCCCACACAAGCCAGGGCTCTGTCCCACCGCCGGGACTGTCTGTGTCCCCCTGCACTCTGAGCAGGAGGGTGGCTGCCAGGCAAACACCGCATCTGCAAGACGTGCCCTGAACGGCTCACGGGACACATCACCGGTGCCAGGGCTCACCCACAAACTGCACGGCTGCTTTCCCTGCCACAGCACTGCCGTCGCTGGGGGCCCCAGAGATGGTCCCATCCCCTGCAGGCAGCGGGGGCTCCTGCCATCCCAGCTGGCAGTGGTTGGTGCTGCCTTTGAGGTTGCTGCTGGAGACTCTCTTGCTCCCTCACTAATGTTTTTCAGGCTTGCCCTCAAGGAAATAAAAAGCTCTGAAAGCAACTCCCAGCTTTGCATCTTTGCTCCCAGCCATCCCACGACTCCAGCACTTCCACTCTGACTCACGGGCAAGAGGGCAGGTTCGAACAGCTGTAGCCGCCTCTGCCAAGGCAATTATGACTAGTGGCGTCATGGCCCAAAAGTCTCTGGGAAACTTTCCCTGCTCAGCTTACCCTGCTTGCAGTGCACGTGAGCAGCCAGGGGTGATGTGTGGCGTTCCCAGGAGAGATGCAGGCGCTTGTAGGTGGAAATGGCAGATGCAAGACTTGGCTGTGTTGGGAAGAGCTCCCTGGTACCACGAAACATCTTCTGCTCCGCAGCCCGCACAGCAGAAACTGCCTTGGCATCTCCCTTGGTGTCCCACGGTTAGGTAGTGCTGGCAGATCTTTTCAGATGATGCCATGGGTATGGAAACATCCAGCAAAAACCCACTTTGGCCTGAGCATCTGACGCTTGTTCTCCTGCTGACAGGATCTGACATCATGTTTATTCTTCATCACCACCAAAAACTAACCTGTCAAGTGTCTCTCCAAGCGTCTCTTCTCCAAGTCTGCCTTCAGTTCTTCACCATATTTAATAAACTTCCCTTTTGGAAAGGGTTGAGGAGAAAGAAGGAACATTTGCAAACATTTTCCTCACCCTCACAAGCAAGCAGAAAGCCCATCCCTGTCCCCATCCCTACCTGTCCCAGCCCACAGCAGGCGGCGATGTCTCTCCCACCACCAGTAATATCAGCAGGAAAATCCTTTCCACTCTGTTTTTCTGGGGTTGTGATTCCTTACAGTCTTAGAGCAGCTTGACAGTACAGAAAATAAGAAACAGATTTACAAATGTTTTATTTTACCATTTTCTCCTTTGTAGCATCTAAGCCCAGAGGCTGAGGACCTGAATCCCAAAGGTCTCCATCGGGACGGCCGATCTGCACCCACAGGCAGTAACCCTGCGGTGCGGCAGGCACCAGGCATGGGCACAGCCTGCCAGGGCAATGTCTCAGAGGAGAGCATGCCATGAGGACCGGCAGCTAACCAGGACAACCAAACTGCATGGGCAACTGTTCAGAAGTGCCCAATTTTGATGCAAAATGGAAAACTGGATAGAAAGGAAGGCCCCTGGGGTACACCCCATGCCGAGGACGGTGAGCAACGAAACACCCACTGTAATCACTTAAATGTTTCTACAGCTACCTTCTATGCTGGTTTGAGGTTTTGTGTTGCTTCCCATCATGCTCGCATGCTTCCCAACAGCATTTTTCCCACATGCTCTCTCCCACCTGTAAGCATTAATGTCAGGTCTGAAAACTCTGGGACCAATCTTCTTCAAGAACAACTTGATCCATTGGAATTACCCCTGGTGCATGGGCACACAAGACAAGCATGAACTGAAGGGTTCAGGTGATTAGCCCTACTACGACAGAAAGCCCATTTTCAGGCCTTTTCTTAATCTCCTTCTAACTGGAGTCCCCACACCATGAACTCAGGGCAGTTCCCACAGTTCAAACCCTCCCCTACAATATTCCTTGCTGCTGGGACGGGCGGTGGGGATGGTTCTGGGTCTCATGACCTTTATGTATCAGAGCATGATGCTACCTATGAGCCTCATATCAAATACAGCATCCGTCTGAAGATTACCTCTTGTGCGGGGTGAGGCTGGACTCCCCACAGTAGCACATTTTTGGAAAAAAAATTGAGCCTTCTTCAAGGAAAAACCCTCTGGGATGGGGTCATCTTGCAGAATAAAGGTTGTTCTCCCTGCCTGATTCACACAAGGGATGGCTAAGCACACGAAGCATTCCTCAGCCCGTGTGTTACAGATCTTCCATCCAACACCTTCTCCTGCAAAACCCATACTGCAAACCAAAAATCATAGAGGGAAGCCCCTTCTCTATCTGTGTCTCACTGGCATATAACTATGTTGTTCAGTCTGCAGCCTTGGAGAAGTATATGTCACAACACCTCGAGGGATTCCTCCAGAAAAGAGCAGTCGCTGGTCTGCATGCAAAAGCCTCCAAACTTCTTTATCCCCATAAATTAATTTTTCTCTTTTAAAAACAATGTTTCACACATTGCAGATTTGTTTTTAGAATACATCAGAGCCAGCTAATGAGGTCAGATTAGTCCTGCACTTGTTTCAGCTAGAGCCAGAGTGGCAGTAATAACAGTGATCCAGCCTCCAACACCAACATGCCTTCAAGCGACCCCATAATCTGTTGTGCAAGGTTGACTTGCAAAGTAGGCAGATAAATTGCATACTTATGCATTTTGTACTATTGGCACTCGGATGAGTACCACGGTGCAGGGTAATCCCCAGGGATCACAGAGGTAGTATTTTGAGTGGCTAGCTTCAAAGTGGAGTCTAGATGCTGCAGGAACTGAGGCTGGCATGGGCTTAGTTCCCAACTATCATTTTCTCTACTATTCTCTTTGCTGCTACAGCAATTGCTTCAAACTCAGCTGGCAAAGCAGAGTGAAAACAGATCTGAGGCAGTCAGTGCCACAGCTACAGGGGACGATCCCTCCTCCCTGCGCACATGTGAGCTGGCCACGCTGGGAGGGAGGCCCAGGAGCTTGTCACCCTCCAAACAAGGCTCCCAGGCACTCCCCGGGCTGTGCTACCCCTCATGCAGGTGCCTGCCAACCTGCTAGAGCCCCACGCCAGCATCACGGCTCTGCACGTGGAAGCGCTGCAGCGTGGTGGGCACAGGCTAGAAAGAAGAAATGGCATGGGCAGCTTCGTAGGGCAGATTAATGGGTGTCCAAAAACCAGCCATGGACACGTGCATGCAGTCAGTGATCATACACCAATATACACAGACAAGAAAGTTATGGTGGTCCGGGGTTTATACTAAATAGACAAAGTCCTATTGGGTTATAAGACAAAATCAATGTCACCCTGCTTAGCAACTTAGGAAGTAATTAAGAGTAGTTTAATAGGTGCAAGATCCTGCTGTGCGATAGACCAGTAAAACCGTGTCTGAGTCTCCTGATGGAAGCGTGCAAGGATGCGTGTAACGCGGGCTGGGCTTGTGCCGCAGGTGTGCCTGTGCCTGCTCATCCCCACCTCCTCTGCCGGTCAGAAGGGGATCGGGGCACTTTACACGGCACCCGGTTCCCCTCTCGTATCCACCTGGTGCACATTCGGGCATGACTCCATGCTTCAGAGGAGCACAGCCTGATTCATACGATGTCCAAAACAAAAATAAAGGGCCATGGTCCCAAAAAGCTGGACCAAATTCAGAAAATTAAGCTAGATGGAGGCTTTGCAGGTCAGCTTTGAGAGAGCAGTGGTGCTCCGAGCATGGGCACGCCTCGCTTCCCTGTGGTCTGGCCACCCAACACCTCCAAGCTGGGCATCCAAAAATGAAGGCAACCAGCAAGAGCCAGGTGTTTCCCCAGATCAAGGCTTCGGGCTTTAATAGTTCAACATCAGCAGAATGGGCAGGAGGCTGTTTCCAAGAAGCCAAAAGGAACCACAGCAGTGGGACCCACCAAGCCATGAGGTCCTCCCTCCCCGGCTCCCCCGGCGCAGCCCGCGCGGCCGGTGCTTGGCTAAGCCAGCGCTGGGGACTCGAGAGCCAGCCCACGTCCCCAGACCAAGACAACATTTTTACCACACCAGCTTAAGCCATTAATAATCATCTCTACAAACCCTCACAAGCTTCCAATGCTGTGTAAACCGAAATGAATTAAAATATTTTTTTTCCATCACTGTTTAAAATGTGTGATGCTTTTTCTAAATGGCCCCATGAGCAAAAGAGAGATGGGGGGAGTCTGAAACAGCTCCCTGGGCTCCAGCCAGGTCCCAGAGAGTACTTTATATTTCACTTCAGGATGGTCAGAGCAGAGGTTTAACACAAACAGCGTTAGGTTAGTTAAGTCCTCCTTTGACCAGCAACGAGTATTGGAGACATAAACAGATTTCATTTGAACCGGGCCTAATGTAACTGGGTTTACAGAGCCACAGCTGATTTCAGCATACATCAGAAGTGTATATTTAGGGAGGCAGCGTGGTCCGACGGCGAGGGCGGCGATCCGTATAGGTGCCCCAGCGCCGGCGCTGACCCCCTGCGCACCCCACAGCAATCCCCACCGCTCCTTTATCTGCAAAATGGAGAGAGCTGACCTACTTCACAGAGCAAACCTGGAATCAATTAATGTCTAGCCTGCATTTAGGAGAGGCAAAACACTATATAAACATTATGTATCATTTAGCTTCTGAGGAAAAGCCATCGCCTGACAAAAGGGGCCTCTCCTTTTTATTTTATGAAGTCAGGTTTACACTGGTGCAGCCTTCCTGACTTCTTTGGCCTGGTCCTAATTTACACCAGCCCAAAGCGCAGGAGCAACCAACTCACAAACTACATTAATTTCCCTCATTAATACGTGGGGGTCTCTTTGCTGAGAACCCCCATTTCGTATTCGGTTGCTCTCTGAGTCTCCCCAGGACAAAGGCAAGGGGCAGCATCACACTGCGCGTCGGGCACCAAAAAGGCTGCTGGCACCTCCCAAAACCAAAGACACTGGCCAGAGGGCTGCTTCGCGCTGCCCAGCCTGGCCAAAGCAGTTGAGCAACATGCCGACATATTCAGAGCATTTTTCAAAGTGTTTCAGCAGTTCTTGGTCCAAGTCAGCCCATTCAAAGGTGCACAGAGGTATGGGGGAAATTAAATAGCAAGAAAAACCTTTTTTGAGACGTAAGGTGAAGCTGAAGGTGGGAAATGCGCAGAAGAGTCCAAGGACACTTCTGGAAAGTCATGGACACTCCATGGAAAGTCAGAGCAAAGGCTTTCACGGGAAAAAACAAACCCTAAATCCCCCGTGACAGCAGAGCCCTGCCGCGCAGCGAGGAAGCAGAGGTGGGAAGCTGCCCCCAGACAACATCTCCAGCACCCCCAGTCACTGCCTGCCTCCCAGCAAGCCTCCTTCCTCCCTGCATGTTATTCTCCCTGTTTTACAGGTTGCTCTGCCCATGTGCCGTAAGCCCCAGGTGCTATTACTGCAGCCTGCCCTCTCCTGCTCCCAGCAGTGAGGCTTTCTGCACCCAAAATGCTGCCCACAGCCCTCTGCAGCTCCTGGGCTTGTACCTCCAAAATGAACGTTGCACCAAAATGAGAGGCAGAGAGGCTTCTTCCAAAGCAGCAGCGTTTCTGGTGATCAAGCAAGGCCACATATTTTAATGAATCTGAAAAACTTGAGAGTGCTTTGCCATTTCTAGCTGGGAACTGGAAATCCGTCAGCAGGGTTAGAGGCTTTTACCATTCCCCACCTTTCTGGCTGCTGCCTGTGATTGCTGGCCTCTGCATTCATCCTGAATTACTCACCAATGTCGCTGTTGCACTTTCCTGCCACTAGAATTTTATTTTTAGTTAAAAAATATCCCCAGGCCATTTATGGCCGGTGTCCTTTCACCCTCATTGCGGTCCTGTGGTCTCCAGCTCTTGCACACCATTTTTCAGCCTATCTGAGCCCTTTCTGTAAACACAGGGAGGCTTAGGGTTGTTTTTCACACTACAGAAAAGTTTGATCTTACCATTAAAATAATGAAAACCAGGATTACTGACAGCCCGAGCCGGAGTGCTGCGGGTGAGAGCCAGCCCTGTGTTTTTGGGGACCCTCCGCACCCACCGCTGCGGGGAAGAGGATGCCAGCGGCCCTGGCTGATGGGCGAGGTGACCCTCCGCGCTCACCCAAACACAAATGCTGTAGGAATTGTCCGAGTTCAGTGACGCCTACTGCGGTGTGGCTCAAATACAGCTAGTGACGCTGATACCTCAGCCACGTCCATTGTAGGGGGATTTGCTAGTTCAAATAAGCAAAGGTTCTTTAACCTTCACATTATTAGCTTTGAAGCCCACAGAAGCCGTTTCTATGATGAGTATTTGCTTCCCCCAGCATAGGAGCAAACCTGCACTTCAGATAAAGTTCCAGGTGATGCTTTCCATGTCACCCGGGGGTGCCACATGGACATGCATGGGCCCAGAGCTGGGCTACCCCTAGAAAAACAAAAAAAAAGGAGGAGAAAAAGTTTAAATAATGGATTAGCATGAAAATCCACCTGGAAGTTGTGCATGCAAAGATACGCAGGCAGTATTTCTGGAGGGGTGAACAGTGTGGGCATGGCTGGGGAAAGGTCGGACACCCCGTGTCCCTCCGGTTGTCCAGCTCACCGGACCGTATCACTTACAGCTGTCAGAGAAAAGCAGGTTTTCATCTCATCTCTCCACCGAAAGGGTCACATCATGTGTTATAACACCACATGTGTTTCCATCATGTTGGGGAAGTTTTAGGAAGTATCTGTCATAAAACACAAAATTATTACAAATGAGAACATGAAAAACAAATTGAGCAGGAGCTCGTGTCACTGCTTTCTCCCTAGCCCTTTGACGAGGAGCTCCTGTTTGCAGCTCTCAGCCCCCTCGTGCTGGCCGGCTCGGGTGAAGGCGTTGGGGCACAAACCCGCTGCAGACGGCAGCCCCACGGCTGGTATCAAAAATGCGTTTTAAAGAGCCACAGAGATGAGCTCTGTGGGTTTGGTGAGAGGCAGGCAGGGCCACGGCAGTGGCGGAGAGAGCTCTGCAAAACCAGCCCACCCCTCTCCATAGGGATGTGTCAATACCTTTGTCTTAGATACTGCTTGTGTCTGGCTCTCATTTATTTTGCTGCTGGAAGCCATAGCATAGTAATGAAGAGGATATTTTCTAGATGTTCCTCTGGTAATATTGAACTCCCCCTGATTAGGCAGAATTGCAAGGAATGGGCATATAAAAACTATTGAGATTGAGAAAAACTCAACACTTGATGTTATACCAGGACTGCCGTCAAAGGCAAAACCTGCAGCAGCCTCATGTCCTGCTCCTGTCATGTTCCAAGGTCTGAGTCGTCAGAAGTGGCCAGCTGGGTGAGGGAGGCCATCCTGCCCCTCTGCTCTGCCCTGGGGAGTCCGCAGCTGGGGTGCTGTGTCCAGTGCTGGGCCCCCAGTGCCAGAAGGACAGGGAGCTGCTGGAGCAAGGCCAGCGCAGAGCCACAGGGATGCTCAGGGGATGGAGCATCTCCCTGGTGAGGAAAGGCTGAGAGACCTGGGCTTGTTCAGCCTGGAGAAGAGAAGGCTGAGGGGGATCTCCTCAGTGCTGATCAGGATCTGAAGGGCGGGTGTCAGGAGGGTGGGACTGGGCTCTTCTCAGCGGTGCCCGACGACAGGACAAGGGGCACCGGGCACAAGCTGGAACACGGGAAGTTCCACTGAAATCTGAGGCAAAACCCCTTTGCTGTGGGGGTGCCAGAGCAGCGGCCCAGGCTGCCCAGAGAGGCTGTGGAGTCTCCTTCCCTGGAGCCATTCCCACCCCGCCTGGACGCGGTCCTGTGCCCCTGCTCTGGGGGTGCTGCTCACGCAGGGGCTGGACGGGGGCAGCTCCGGAGGGCCCTGCCAGCCCCCGCCGTGCTGGGGTTCTGTGATTCTGCCTACTCGCCACAGGAGCCAAGGAGCAGGCGCAAGCCCCCGGCATCCCCAGCATGAGGCACCCACCCTTCTCCCCACATCAGCAATGTAATCCAGCCCAGAGAGAGCCAAATCACCAAACCCAGCACCCCCCAGGCACTTTCCTTCCTTTTGTCATCCCCAAGACTCATTTCTTGGTTCTGCTAATCCCCGTTGCCTGCACGACCAGGAGAGGGTCAGGGTGGCTCGTTCCTTGTCATCTCAGGCAGATCGACCGCTGCCGTCACAGCCATCGTGCCCTGGCTTTGGGGCTGCAGCTCTGTACTGGTACACCCCGTGCCATGTGGAGGAACGGCTGCCGCTCCGCAGGTCTCCTCTTTCCTTCTCTGATTACCCAAAGCCGTGGCTGTGTTTGCATTAAAACTGCCAGATGAACCCAAGCGGGTTATTCCAAGATGCTAATCAGCATCAGAGCACAGAAATGAGCTGCTTCGTTCAGAGATATCACGATCCATTTCCTTAGCGCGGGTTGGTTTACTCTGACTCAGAGCAGCCCCTTCGCTACGCCGAGGCTGCTTGATCTTAGAAAGAGGGAGCTGGCAGGGAGAGCACCAGAGGCCTGGGACCTAGTCCCAGCCTTGCCACAAGGTTTCCAGGAAAAGGACCCAGGCTGTGATCCTTTCCCAGCCCACGTTTTCTGTAGCTCTCAACGGCGGCATGCCTCCCTCCATCAGCAGCTGCCTGCAGCGCGGGGCCAGCGCCAGCGGCTGCGCTTCCACCCGCTCAGCAAGCAGAAAGGAGAGCAGATATTTTCTGAATCATTTTTAATCATAAATGTTTCTGGCTTACTTTCATGAAGGTTTGAAGAGGAGGTTGTAGGCAGAGCTCTGACAGCCACCAAGGATCATGTTCCACCTAAAGAGCTTTTAACTTTTCGTCTTCTTACGATCTGGCAAAGATTCTTCTTTCATGACTTCCACAATCTCTCTCAATGCACCAGTTTGTTCATAATAGTGATGTTGCGACCTGCAGTGAGAGAAGGGCATGGTAAAAAGATCCCCAAATACTTTGCAAAATGGGAAGCACCATGTCGAAGGCATACAGAGAACTGCACCCTCTGCAAGCACCCCTCCATTCACCCGGCAGGGCAAGGAGCAATGGGAAGATCCTAAGTATTTTGTATGACATTGAGTCCCCTGGCTCTGCAGATTTTCTTTAACATCCTTGTAAATATTTTTCTCCCGAAAGGCCAGAGTGGAACCCAGGACTGTCACCACAATGTGCGCCATGTGCACAGCAGAACACGTTCAGAAGCACCAGTCCTGACCAGTGCATTCAAAGTACGGGGGGGAAATAATACGGACCCTCCTGTATATGTAACCGCAGTCACCTGGGGAACAGGGCAAAAGGGAAATTCTGATATCCAGGGAATTTTTTCTGGACTCCAGGCCAGACCGTGGGTTTTTTAAACAATAGGTACTGAGTTGTGATCATAGGCTTGTATCACGTTAAGGTTAACCTAAGACACGTAAAACTCAGCAGTCTCCATTTGGGGGATTGGTGGGAGGATTTTCTGGTTGCATGGTTTAGACTCACTGCCTGGGGTTTGTTGTTCCCCGAACAAGATCCAGAGAAGTCCATTGCTGAGGGAAAGCACAAGTCAGCCTGGGCTACTGCTGTAAGAAGAAGGCAAGTCCTCCTCACCTCCCAAACCTGGGTGCAAACACGTTCTCCAACCCCACTGCCCCCATAAACCTGGGATGTGCTCTCGCCTCTCTCCCAGGCACGCTGAGTGATTTTGTGCTGTGAAAAAGTACAAGGCCAGGAAGAAAACACTGTTAGCAAGAAGGAGGTGACTCAGGACTGTCACCCTGCAGACCCCTACGTGGGCTTCACACCAGCTGCGGGCTGGAAACGGGGTTGTCTGTGACCCCCATCCGCGGTGCGCTTTTGGAGCAGCCAGACGTGCCAGGCGGTGCGGGAGCTCCCAGCGCTGACGGGATGGGGATGCCTGTCCCAAGGGAGGCAGCACGGGAGCTCCCCAGCACCCACCCAGGCAGGCAGGTCCTGCAGCTCTGCAGGGGTCCCCAACCCTGGGGTGGGACCCAAACCACTGACCCGAATCGGTCACTACTTGAACCAGCGATTTTCTGGCCCAAAGGCAAGAACACTCTCAACCGAGCCATCCTGAATTAATTATTTTTAAATTACATTTGCTAAAAGCAAGAATGAGCAGAAGAGTTGGTGGAAACAGGGAGGCACGTTGCTCTAATCATTTACATTTCATTGACAGCTTTACTGCATTTATTTCAAGTCAGCTTTGCAAAAGCCCTTTATCAAGCAGCGCACAGCTCTCCTACAGATGCTGCAGCATGTGTTTCAAGCCCGTAGTAGCATTTTGGATATGTTGCATCAACGGGCTGCGAGAGCACGGGAAGGAGCACGACCTCCCTTAAGCGCTCGCAGAAAGCGAGTCCAAGCCATTTCTGGACAGGGCTCTTGGCTTGACATGACCAAGAAGGAATTCTTTTTAAACTTCTCTTTGAAGTTAAACAAACTGAGACAAAACACACCAAAACTGATTGGTTTTCTTCACCTTTATAATACTTTAACCACTATGTGCCACCATAGCTGCACGTGTGATGAGCCTACCAAAAAGGCATATAGGATCTACAGCCTGGATTATTATAAAAATGGGCAAGGAAAGAAAAGGGAATTTTTGCTCCACTGAAAGCAGTTCATCCACGTCTTGCCCTGTTAAACAACAGCTGACATTTGCAGACAGCGCTATCTGCCCGTGCCTGACCTCAGCCCACCTGCTCGAGCGTGACTTGGTTGCTCACGTTCTTCTCCTGCTTTTTCAAGATCTTCTGTTTCTTGGCCCAAACAGCAGCCGCCTTCGCTGCTTTGCAGTCTGTTCATACTTTTGAGTCAAGTCCTGCCAATGCCAAACCGCAGGGATGCAAGTGAGTCCCCGAGCACCGCTCACAGCTGGTCAGTCAAGACCGGTCAGGAAGACTTGGGCTTCAAAAACCCCATGGTCCAGCCCCAGCCCCATGCAGCAGCGAGAGGTGTTAAGTGGGACCGCCTCAGGGCTGGCAGCCGATAGCTGCTGGGGAGCAGATGCCTCTCACATAGGATTTGCTGTATTCCCCAGCACACCCAGCTGAGCCTGGTCCTGGCTCCACACAGGGCTTCGTTGCAGAGGGGCCAGAGGCAGCTACAAGACCACGAGAGCAGCCCTGGGTTAAATGGAGGCAGAAATGGGTCGTGGCTGAGAAGACCTGGGTGCAAAGTGTGCACCCAGGGGACCTGGGAGCTGGCTGTGCTGGAGGAACGGGAGCTTTTGGCAGCTATGGAAAAACAGTCAAAGCAGGGGTGTAGAGATGACCCAAAAAAGGGACTGTGGGGAACGATACGCTTATTTTGTCCAGGGACTGGGCACTTCTGTATCCCGAATGTTTCTAGCTGCACCAGAAGCCAGCTTCTGTAAGCAGCCAAGCACCAGCTTTCCAACCGAGCCTGCGAGTTGGTAGCACACACGCTCACACGCGCATGCACACTCAAGGCACAGAGCTCGCACGACCTGGGTTTTGGTAATCGCAAGTGCAATCGACATATTGCACTTGAAAAAGATGAAGTTGCCCAGCAAGATGAACACGACTATGACCACGTGGCTGCTCATAAACCCAGAATGGTCTATCTCACGCTGTAAGTCTGTCCAACCATCAACTGCAAATGTATTTAAGCAGACCAGAGAGTTAGTTCCAAACCACAGCATAACTCACAAGCCATATGAAATCTTCCTCTTCTTTTTCTTTCTTTTTTTAAAACTGAGCACAGCTTCTCTGTTCCTCAGAGGTCTGGGTTTAAATCACCTAGTACAGATCTCTTTGCTGTCAGCTTCAGAGATTTTCCCCTCTGAGTTTGCAATACTGGGTTGGGAAGTTTGTCTATCAAAGCAAATTTTCCCAGGGATCTGGAATATGAGTTCACTGCCAAGCAGTTCATGCTCTCCCTAATGAAGTCACAGGTTAATCAAAGGGCTTCTTCAGCAGCACTCCAAAATCTGCAGTTTGTCATTTGGCTGAGACAGACTGGAAAATGCTGCTGTACTTACAGTTACTAAGCTGTGAAGAGGGCAGCCGTCAAGCTGCCCCAGTTTTCAAAGGCTCCGGTTTTGGGATCTCCATACTGTCCATGTCCCAAAATGGCAAACACAAACATCAGCAGGAACAGCAGGACGAGGGCATACATCACTGCACCGTCTGGCCAAGAGTCTCTGTGAAAACCTGCAAAAGGAAAAGTAAATGCATGATCCATAGGTGAGGGAGATGCTGGGTGGGGATGAAGGCTGGGAAGTGGGGCTGGGGACGCAGGAGGTGACAGCTTCCCTGGACCACCTCCGAACCAGCTCCCCTGCATGTGTCCACAGGGCTGTACTGGGAATCAAGGAGAGGGAAGAGTCAACCGCCACGATGCACGGGAGCATGACAAAATCCAGAGGCTGTGGCTGTGCATCAGCCTCTTGGACTGGGAAATGGCCCTTGTAGGGCTCAGTGGTAAGTGCTGAGCAGTGGCAAGACCAAGGGCTGCTTGGTCCCAGCAGCATCACACCTAGCACACAGGAGCTTCTCTCTGCCTTTTGAAATATGGACAGGTTACTGGTGGAGTAACAGATTCCTGTTGATGAAGAATACAGCTGTTCCCAAGCTTCTGCATTAATAAATCAGCTGAATAAAACTGAGCGGTGCTATGAACCCTCGTGCCTTGGGGTCTGAGCACAAACTGGAGGTAGAATGATATCTCTGCTACTCTCACTGTCCAGCTGCTCCTCCCCTGACATGCAGGATGGGCCGGGATGGGAGGCAGGAGTCTGCAGTCATCTCTCATCCCTCTGTGATTGCTCAGCTTGGGAAAGCCCCGTGCAAAGCCTGGGGTCACTGGGAAGGGGCATGATACTGCTTCTGGGACCATCTCACTTCTTATAAAGACCCACAGATGACACCAGCATACACAGAAGACACTCATGGGAGTTGATGGGAGTGCTGGTTTGGTGAACTGAGCTTATAGTTGGTAATGACTTACAGGCAAATGCAAACTTTCTCCAAATCACAGACGACTACATGCAGTCTCTCGCATCCGTGTTACATTACCCTGGAGAGCAGCAGCAGCACGGGCTGGCTGCTCTCCCAGTAACTCTGTGCCTGCTGGTGCCAGGGCGGGTCTTACACAGTGCACCCATTCAAGGACTGTCCATCCATCATCTCTGACTGTCAACAGCATCTCAGGTTAAAGCTCTGAATCGCATCTGACTGAGCTGCTCGGATAGTACTGCCTGGAGGGGATGTTTGTGCAGAGCTAGAGCAAGGGGCTCTTCCCTGTCTCCTCTGTCTGCCAACATCCCGAGCTTGTTCAGATGGGTTAAGGACTCCTGCAGCGGTTTGGCAAGTCTTGCCTGCTCCAGATAATCGTCCCACCACGCTACGCATGGGACGGCGGGGAAGGGCAGCATCCAATGCAGAGACAACACATGCAACTGCGTTGTCTGCAGAACCAGCTCAGAAAGCCCGAACGAGAGCAGCCCTAAACCCGCCGAGTTTGGTACAAATTCCTGGAGGAACTGGCAGAGGGTCTTCCTGCCCCGCTGCACACGTAGGTCTCTCCAGCAGGCGCAGCCCGGGACTAGCAGGGGAACAAAAGCCATTCAACCCCCCAAATCAGGTGACATTTTTGCCAGGTTATGTCATGGCGCTGGGCAGGTTTGGGCTGTGGCACGTGGTCATAAAGAAAACCAGCCACCCAGAGCTGGGGGGTGGCAGGAGGGCCGTAAAACGCTCCCAGCAACTGGGAGCTGGCGAGTGCCTCCCGAGCAGGACCGTCACCTCATTTTCGATTGCCAAGGCTTCTCTGGCTGCTTCAGGAACCGCTGTGGAGTCCTATGAGCTTTTATTAAGAAGGAGCTTTGTGGTTTGCAGTCTGCACAGGTAGTAAACTACATCAGAATTAATCCCAAATATATTTTTAAAAAAGCAGAAAAGTTGATTTTTTTTCTTTTCTTTTTTTTTTTTTTTTTTACAGAACAACCTGGTATTTTTAAAGTTTATTTTGAAATTGAAATAAGGATGAATGGGGCCTACACTAAAACAGGGATTGCAGCTAACAGAACGTCTCTGTACAGAATACAACAAGGAAATTATTTCCTCAAGGTGGAAATTTATTGCTCCAAGTTGGAAGGCAGAGTGTTTTAAAGAGGTTTTTAATTAATAAAGGGAAACGTGCCAAGAATGTGTTGCATGTTTGAGCTCTCTGCATTAAATACTGCTAACCTGTTGAGGGCTAATTTAGGCTTCAATTAATAAATTACAGTACACACAGAGGCATAAACAGCCTCCTGCACCTTCAGCGAAATGCATTTAGACAGCCCCGTCACATTTTAAAACAAATTTTAGGCAAAGAGATGTTGTCTCGTGGGATGCCAAGTGGCTCAGGGCACTTGTCCCTTCAGGTCAGGACGCAAAGGCAAGTACCAAACACCCCTGGAGCTGGAAAGCAGCAGCACGGCAGGACTTTGCAGGGTATTTATAGCAACCCTGGAACAGGAAGGGACTGTGAGAGCCTAAAGAATTTTTCTCTCTGGTACTTTTTTCTAGTAACGCCATTTTAGGCATTCTCCCACAAAGCCAGGATGCAATTTCCCAGTGGCCCCAGTCCCTTAGGTGTTAAGTCCCACCGACTTACATCAAAACCTAGTGTTGCATGGCCCAGATTTTCAAAGGCATTTTGGCTCTTAAACTCGAAGATTTGTGCCGAGTGGGATTTTTTTCAAAGCACCTCAACATTTTAAGCGTCTCAGGGGGGAACGGTGCCAAATCTTATCCTACAGGTTTTCTTCCTTGTGGTCCCCAGGCGAGGCATCTCCTGTCAGTGGGTTCCATATGGGCATCCCGTGAGGCTCAAACAAACAAACACACACTTACCTTGATTTAAATGTCTCCCCATTTTGCCCTGCATCGATTTGCTCTCACTATCAACCAGACCAAACTGGAGCATCTGATCCCCCATGCCTAAACCGTTCATTATTTCATGCGCTTCTACATGTCCTCCCTTCTCCCAGCGACACAGAATAATTAACATATAAAAGTCTGGTGATAAGTGAAGTTTACGATCCAAACTAGAGGAATGAAGGCTCAAACGTGAACATTATAAGAGCCCTGTGCCCATAAACATCCCACTTCTGGTGGGTTACCCAGCCAATTAATTACACGCAGAAATGCTGGCTGAGCATTCATTGCCCACATAAGCTCCTTGCTGAAAAACAAACCTCCAGAGTCGTCAGGAGAAAACTAAGTAGGAGATGGTGTGCTGGAGAGAAAAATACACACAGACCAAGAATAGGACGTGACCTATGTTTTATAGGGTTTTTTTTTTGTGTGTGTCTACTCTGCTGTAGTAAAAAAGAAAATCTTTCCTCTCCTTGGGGGAAGGAGAAACAGGGAAAAAAAACAACGGCCAAGCCATGGGCTTCTTAAAAACTCAGGAATGATTAGTTTTCATCTTCGGTCATGAGCTGCCCCAAGAATCAACCCCTCTTGGGCGAGGCAAAGGCTCCCCTCACTCCTGGGTTTGGGATCCCCCCTCTCTGCTGTGACTGAACTAGCGAGCAGTGCTTTACCTGCATCCCGCTGCTGTACTCGATGAGCTTGAGTACGCGGAGGGTCTGGAGACCTTGGGTCATCCCCTCCAGCTGGGCGTGCGTGGCGGCGTCCGTGGGCAAGACGTGTGGGAGGAAGGCAATGAGGAGGATGGCAGCATCCAGGATGTTGTAGCTGCTCTTCCAGTAGGCGATGGAATCCGCGTACAGCTTCAGCAAAAGCTCAGTGGTGTAAACGGCAATGAAGAAAGCATCTGTGACCGGGGAAGAGGAGGACGTGAGCGTGGGCAGCTGCCCGTGGCTGCCAAACCCTGTGCGCCAAGCCAAAACTTTCATATTAAATGTCCCCAACAACATCCCTCTGCTCGCAGGGACCGTTTCAAACGTGAGCTGAGCTCACCCCGCTGCAGTCGTCATCACAGGTGTCTGCCCAGCGCGGGAGGGTCCTGGCCGCATCCCAGTGCACCACGCACCCCATCGGCCCCTCGGAGCTGGGCACACGCTGCTCGCTTCCCCGCACGGAGCCTGGTCCTGCAGCCAGAGCTCTCAGAAACCTCCGTTGCTTATGACTGGGTTTCTTGACATTAGCCAGGCCTGGCTATATATTACTGGGATATATAATTAAGGCTCAGAGGTTTGTGTACAGTAGCTGGCCTGTGTAAGACAGGGAAATCAAGGAGTGTGACCAAGAGGGATGTGAAAATTGAGTATTAAAAGGGTGCTTAAAACTAGCTGTGCTAAAACCGCGAAGGAAGGGAGGGCTGCCATGGAAAGGACCGAATAATTGCATTTTAAGAATTATAATTATCGAATCAGTGAAGCGATCTGAAGCTGAAATAGAGCCAGGCCCTTGGCTGGTGCAGACAATGGCACGGGGGAGGACGGTGGGCTGGCAGCCACGCCGAGCGGCTGCAGGGGCTGGAGCCCCATCCCCTCCATCCCTCCCCTCCTGGCCATGGCACGTGGGAGGGTCCCCCCATGCCTCACCTCCAAAAAGGTACCCCAGTGCAACCCCCGGCGGTTGTTAGTCTCCACAGCCAGGGAGATGGCGTTGATGGCGATGATGCCGGTCATGATTGCTGTGAATCCGCGGCTGCCCAGCAGCCTGCACAGGGAGGCACAAAACTCGGTGTCCTTCCTCCTGTAAGAAACAACGGCAGAGCTGGAGGGAGCTTTTGCAGTTTGCTGTCTTTTTTTGTTGGTTTTCCCATGACCCACCCCAGCAGCCGGACCTGGCTGGAAATCCTGCTCCTGTCCATGCCCTCCCTTCACCCAGGCTGAACCAGACCCCAACCAGCAGGTCCCACAGCGTACTGGTCACATCACCTGGGGGGTAGCTCCCCACCAAAAGGGCCGGCAGAAGGGAGGTGCCTCGCAACAGCCTCCAGCAGATACTGGAGGTATCCAGTAAGAAAATTGGAGGTGACTCATCCATTCTGGGAAGGGGCTGGATGCTCCATGTACTGCTTCCCTGATCGCTCCGTGAAATAGCTGGGTGCTCCTTAGCTTCCCCAAGCGGCCCTTGGTGGGGGCAGGAGAGTGGAACTTGCTGTTTGACGTTACCACCTTACGAGGTCACTTCCAGAAGAAGAAACCACAGAGGCAAGTGCTGAGGCCAAGTCCTGGATAAACAAAATTTCTGCATTAGCAGTATAACAAGCAGACGCTGATTATTCTTAATCTACTGGGTTTGAGTTGCTGAGCAGTTTAGGCATACACCCGCTCCTACCGGGGGGAGGAGATGAGCCGGGATGATGCTGCGTGGGCGCCGGGCCGTGTCCCTGCCAGCATCACAGAATCACAGAATGGTTTGGGTTGGAAGGGGCCTTTAGAGGCCATCCAGTCCAACCCCCCTGCACTGAGCAGGGACACCTTCAACTAGAGCAGGTTGCTCAGAGCCCCGTCCAACCTGGCCTTGAATGTTTCTAGGGATAGAAATATTCATCCCGGGGGAACGGCCCATCCTCATGCCGAGGCACAAGGAGCAGGCTGTGAAACGCTGCCGTTCCCGCAGAGGAGCATCGCGCCGTCGTGTCGCCCTGGCACTAGTGTCTAGCGGCAAAAAAATGCTGCGCACTCCTACGATGAGGTCCGCGTTTGAGCTTTGGCAGCGGTAATCCTCCTTCGTGCACCCACCACCGGTCTGCAAACGGTGCAGGAGCCCAAGCACAGACCCCTGCTCCTTCTGGGGACCCTTCCTGCGGCTCCAGCATCCCTGCGGCCTGCGCAGGTTGGCCTGGCTCTAACCAGAGGACCGCTGGCAGCCGTGCCCGGACTCTTTCCAAAGTTCGTTTGCAAACGAGTTGTCAGTTCCTCACCAAAGGGTCCAACTCTGCAACAGATCTTCAGCATGAGCAGCACTTATGTAAACATGGCCTTCGATGTCAGCAGGATAACTCACATCCATGTTTGCTTTTTGCCTTGGTTCTTTAGCAGAAAGAGTACTAGCAATTGCCAATTTATTTCAATTAGTCAGCACTTTTGTGCTTGCTAGTCTGGACGCTCTGCGAGCACTTGTTCCAGGACACACACATGTTTGGCTAATCCCGAGGTGCAGCTTTGGGTAAGCCACAAATATTTGTTTCTTGGAGCAAACAATTGTGAAAAACTGAAACTAGCTCATGCAGAAGAACTCATTAGTTTCAGTTAATTGGCAATCCCTCCATTAACCTCAGGCTGAAAAGGCCAGAGGAGATGCACACACCTATCAGAAGCTGCAGACAGCTCGAGGCTTTCAAAATTGTGTTTTGTATGATTGAAAAGCACTGGTGGATGAGGAAAAGGCAGAGCGGGGCTGAGGACCTTGCAGGCTGCGAGGCTGAGCATGAAGGCAGTGCTGGAGCAGGGATCTGGGCAAACCCAGAAACTGTGCTTGTCACCGAGAACTGGGGATGCTGCAAACATTCCTGACCCAGGGCCAAGCCATCTGGGGGACATAAACCAAAAGAAAACTCCAGTCCAACGGGATCCGCCTTGTGGTTTCCTTCTGCTGAACCCCCAGGGCTCCAGGTGGGGCCAATTCAGAGCCAGTGGCCACTGGCACAGCTGCCCGGACGTGTCCCAGGGGATGCTGTGATCCCCCCAGCCCCATCCTGGAGCCGGGCGACGTGTCCCAGGGGATGCTGTGATCCCCCCAGCCCCATCCTGGAGCCGGGCGATGTGTCCCAGGGGATGCTGTGATCCCCCCAGCCCCATCCTGGCGTCGGGCGATGTGTCCCAGGGGATGCTGTGATCCCCCCAGCCCCATCCTGGAGCCAGGCGACGTGTCCCAGGGGATGCTGTGATCCCCCCAGCCCCATCCTGGAGTTGGGCAACGTGTCACAGTGGGGAAGCATCTAAAAAGTAACCATGTCCGTCTGTCCTTCCAGCCTTGAGAAGCAGCTGGGTGAGGACACGTCCTCATTAGCCTTTTAGGGTCTGCTCTCCTTTAGCCACTCCACCACCATGCCTCGGCTGCCAGTCTGGGCAGCCGGGAGGAGGAGGAAGGCAGGAGGAATCCTGGTGCGGCCGGAGGGAGCCGTAACTCACAAACCAAGAGATGTTCATTTTCTAACACGTTCCTGCCGAGTTGCCTGTGGGACCCCCCAACCCCGGAGCGCATCCGATGCCGACGCTGCCCCTTTCAATATGATTTTTGCAGTTTACTGGACCTGAGCTCCCATTTTGGGGAAAGGAAAGGATTATTCGCTGGCCCCGTTTCAGAGGCAGTCCTGTGGAGGTGTGATCTCCAGCCTCGCAGGACTCGAGCAGTGATCCCAACCATGCAGCATGCTGCAGGCACCTTTCCTGCTCTCTCAGCCTCAAGTTTTTGCCTTTTAATTTCCTGTGGCCACAGAGCACCATCGGAGGGTCTCCCAGGGATGGTGTTTCCCACGTGCCTTGGACTGGGTTGGGCGATGGGACACACAGAGTTAAATCAATCTCGATGCAGGGGAGTTACCTGCAAGGAGAAGGCTGTTCTGCAATGGATTATCCAAATACTTCAAGCCACAATCAGCCTTAAAGCAAAAAAACTCCAAACACTCCAGGGGAATATTTAACCTGGCGGCTGCTAGCCGTGAGCCGAACCTCGCAGCAAACAGGGAAACGTGATTAATTTGCTGGAGCGGCACCCTCCTGCATTGGGGTGCGACCTTGCAGGCGCATGGGGAGCAGGCACCAAACCGAGCCCGAGGAGGAGGAGCAGCCGTAGTTCGGGCAGCTGCTCGATCCGTAACGGGACAGAGCAGCACAGCTCCGGCGATGCCATCCCCTGGAGAAGGCCCAAACCCAGCGCTCTGGCTACTTCTGTTCAGAGCGGAGCTGACGATGCTCTTCACGAGGCGCCTTAGGCTGAATTTCCTGGCCCAAATCCAGCGCCTGTCATGAAATCCTTGCTGTATGAATTTCCCGTGAAGTTCCAGCTCTCTCAGGAAGACTGTGCGTCCCCTCCCCACGGCCCTCAGCATCCTGCCCTCGCCGCACCAGCAGCACGTCTGCGGGTGGAGAAGAGCTGGGGCAATGCAGGAGCACGGAGCGGGGCTGGGTGGCTGCGAGCTGGCTGGCGTGGGTTTAGGGATCCACGCAGGGAGCGGCCAGCGGCAGCTGAACAAAACCAAGCGGGGCCGGGGGCAAAGGCACCGCCTGGGAGCCCCGAGGGAACCCGTGGCGTGAGCGGCACAACAGCAGACGTCTTCATGGCACCAGCAGAGCCAGGATTTCACTCGTGACACTGCCTCCGAAGTCAGCACTCGCTGGAAAAGAAAGCGGAAGCCGTTTAGTCACTATTTTTATTTTATTATTAGTGTTGCACCATAATGCTCATGAAAGGCGCTCGCAGGTCTGTGGGATGCCCCAGAAGTTAACAATAAATTGTCGTTAAACAAGTGCTGACCTAGAAACTACAAGCGTTTCAAAACCATCCTCCTCTTTTCTGTGTATTTTTGCCTCTTCACCAGTCCGGGATCCTCAAACTACCATGACTGCACAGCTCCGTGCCATAGCTAGACAGTGCAGCTCTCCGAGCTAAATTAGTTGGTGGGGATTTTTTTCCTCTGAGTATGTAAATAAATATCAATATTCTAAACCAAAGACCTCCCAGTAACTAAATACTATTTATCTTAAATTTCTCTTAAAACTAAACAGCTTTGTCACATGTACAATAATAAAGAAACAAATTACAAAGGAGGAATTTGATTTTATTAGTTTTGTTCAAAGTGCACACATTATATATCAATTTCTAACAACTGAGTTTTCACAGTTCATTAGAGACATTGTCAAAACTTTGGGTGAAGCTTGTTTCACTTCCCCACCAGTAACAGGAGACATCACAGCCTGGTTGTTTTAGCTTTATTCATTCCTCACAACAGTGACCGTTTTCAAACCATATCAGGGAAATCCGCTGCTTCACTGGGGAAAGGCACTTGTAAGCAAAGAACATTTGGGCACGTAGTCTGAATTTGGGTCTTTTTAGGTATTAACTTGATATCCCAAGTAGGGTTGCTGACAACAAACCCCAGCATCTTACATCTTTGCTTCCTGTGACCAATTAGCACATGACAGCGCGCACTTGCTAAGCATGAACAAAAAATACCTTTCTGATTTTATCGACATGAATACTTGCATGGCAGCTAGTGGCATTTTGCTTCGCAAATATCTGAGAGACCACACACCTTGCTTGTACACCCGATATAGATTTTGGTGCTCGGTTTTTATCTCACTTCTCGGTAGCTGGTAGCTGTGCCGCCGGTGTCATTCTAGCAATGCACTCAGGCATTTTGGAGGTGTCAATCTCCCGGGAGCTCCGCACCCACCCAGAGCTGCTCGCAGGGCATGACGGTGCATGTTGGGGACACTTGGCAGCAGGATTGCAAGAGCGAGAGGCCCTTCTGCAAGCTTTAAGCAGGTTGAAATCTCCCTGCCGGCAGTGGAAATCTGTCTTGGTGAGGATCATAGGATAAAAACAAAGACTTTGAAACCACGGAAGAAATTATTTTAAAGCTCGTCAGTGGGATCTGCAGCTCTTGGAACAATGTTTGCAATGAGCATAGCTTCAGCCGAGCCCAGCTTAGCAAGAATCCTGCTAATGCCGCTTCCTTCACCGCCAGCAGCTCTGGCCAGTGCTCCGGGCACCCAGCCAAGCCACCCCCCACCCCGATCCAGCAGGTACGGGAGCGTTACAGCACAAACAATGGCTCAATCCTGCAAAGTGCTGAGCACTGACCCAGCCCCGCCAAGCACTTAAGCACATGCTTCGTTTAATGACGTGAGTGCCGGGAGCTCACTGGGATTTTTTTGTATTTGTTGGACCGGTGTTAAAGTTTTCAGCAACTGCAGGATCCAGGCCTGCATCTCAGATGGGGAATGGTTCTGAAGCAGGCAGCAAGCCTTTCCCCGTCCAACCTGGCCAGGCTGCGGGTGCCAAAAGGGCAGAGGGGTTTGAAGAGCTATCGGGCAAGCACAGAATAAACATCAAAATGCAAATTTTAACTGCTGGTTGAGCTGCAAACTCAAGGAAAGATCATCAGCTGCTTGTGCTGCTCTCACCAGCATCCCTTGCGCTTGCCACCGGTCACTGGCAGAGATGGAGGTACCAAGCCAGAGGGGACTGACCCAGCCTGGCTCTCTTAATACTGTCTGAAGTGCAGAGAGACACAGATCTACAAGAGGGAAGCGGCTGGGCACAAGGCAGGCTCGCGTGGCAGCTGCCATCAGCCTTAGCTCCCATGGGCTTGGGGAACACTGACACGTGCGGATGGGCTCCTGCTTTCATTCCAGATTGGTTTAGTTTCTAGAAAAGCACTGTTCAAAAACTTATGTGTTGTTGGCTTATCTGTTACATCCTCAGGCAGAGCCAGCATTGGCAAAGGACAAGCACAGGCATCCAGAGGGGTCTCAGACTAAAAGGCAAACAAGCTAAGCTACTCTTTCTACAAAATATCTTGTCTCAGGGGTTTTGTGAAATCAGGGTTACAAGGAATGAGGGATACCATTTTAAATACAAAATGTCGGTGGACACTTATTAAAATGTTTTACTTCGTTGTTACACTGAGGCAGCAGCTTTGTCAATAAACTGAGCCAGCTTCACATCTCTCTTGGTCAGTCCACCGCAGTCGTGGGAAATCAGAGTTATCTGAACCTGTCAAAAAGGAAAAGAAAGGGGTTACAAAGCCATTTTGATGTCTGACATGTAGGCTGTGCAGCAATCCACTGGGAACGCTGCATGTCTTTATAATGAACTGGTTTTACACGATGCTCCCTGCAAGCAAGCCGGACCCTCACTGCTCATATAAACCAGTAAATGTTGTAGGTGAGGAGGCTTAACAGAGCCTGAAGTCTAACCAAAGCGAGCCCCTTCACAGAATAAAACAGGCTTTGCATTCTTGGGTTTCATCCAAGAAGAGGTGTCCGATTAAATAACTCATTCTTTACATTTAAATTCCACGGAGTGGTTTCATGAAGAACCTGAGCCAGTGACCAAGCTGCCAACAGCGGAGTCAGGGGCTCATGCGTTTTGTTAAAAACCAGCACCCTGAAGGTGAAAAAATTGTTGAGCTTGTTGCAGATTAATTTCAAAAAGAAAAACAAACAGACTGGTGCATTTTGCTATGACGCAGCTGCCTGCACGGGTTTGTTTAGACTAAGCCAGATGACCAGTTGGGCATTACTTTGTTTCGCCTTTGACTGAGATTTTGGGAAGAGAGAAGAAGGGAAAAAAAAAAGAGAAATTCTGAATATTCTGGAAAGCCAAGAAAATAATGAAGAGTAGGTCACCAGGACTTTGTCCGGTGATCATTTAATGTCCCCTTAAACAGGGTGACCTAAAGGGCTGATGAGGAGGAGCCTGTGCTGGGACGTTTCTGTCTGGGGGAGAGGTGGGGATGTCCTGCTCTGGGGGTGGTGGTTCCGGGCCGCAGGCTGCTTGTCCATGTGCCCTTTTAGTGTATTTTTAGCGGGATTGCCATATATTTGCCAAATGCTAAAACAAACAACTTGATACAATGCAATGAGAAGTATTATAAAATAAAAATAAAGGGAGAGCAATAATTTCCCCCTTCACACAGCACCTTTCATTTGAGGGTTGCAGTACACCTTGTAACCCTTGTAAATACGAGACCACCACCAGTTAGGTAATATTATAAACAAATTTTATAAGCTGCTATGTTGAGACATAGGAGCTTACAATTTTTTTTTAAAAAATCAAACCTCAGTTGAGACTGCCAGGCTCCCATTTAGGTACCTACAAATTGACGGTTTGCTACCCTACACCGCTGGGCTCCTGACTTGTTGCACAGAAAGGAGTGAGAGTTGGGGAGCAGTTTCAAGACAGTCGTTTATTCAGGTTGGCTAAGTAAGGGTTTAAAGGCTTCTATTTTATTTTTAGATCTCAGCCAGAGAGGTGAAGCCACAGGTCCAAACCATGCGGGTGGTAGCAATCACCTAGGGCTTGATTCCTGATTCCTCACCACTACGAGTATCTCAGCATCTCTAAAATTTCAAATCTCTTTAAAAAGACACATCCTCTTTCCATTCCCTTACCCTGTATATAAGCTACAAAAAAAGGCAGAGAGAATGGGCCAGTGGTTTGGTCTCCTTAACTTGCCGTGCCTGTAACTAGGGCTGGTAAACATGTTACCTTGCTGTAGACATTAAACCATTCTGGGTGGTGATTCATCTTCTCTGCTTGTAGAGCAACACGCGTCATAAATCCGAAAGCCTAAGGAGAGAAAGAGCAAAGAAGAAAATACTCCTCCACCTGCCAAGACTGGCAGCGGATCTGCAAGATTCACTCCAAAATCTCAAAAACTCTGAGAGATGCTGCAGATTGCTGCACCTCGGGCTTGTGTGTGTTCAAGGAGCATTTCATCTTCTCATGTCGCCAATGCATTTCCTGAGACTGCTGAAATCATCCCCTTCAGACCCTGGTAAATCACTCTCCTCAGCGTTACTTACTGCAGGATTCAAAGCCATTGCATGAGAGCAATGATTTTACCTTTGGCATCCAACAGCAATTTAAAACAACCATCCCAAACCCCTCACCCCTTACTGCATCTTAGAAACATGCCATTTCTAAGTAAGCATCATGCCGTAGTATTCCTGTACTAGACAGATACCAAATCCAGAAACACATCCTTTCACGTAACGATTCTGTTATTTATTTTACTGGGGGAGAAAGGCGGCAGGTGGGTTTGCCCCTCTGCTTTATGAGAAACTATTTTCCCTTAAAATGAGTTAAAATAGGCTTCCCAATCCTCTGCCCCTATATTCTCCCCAGCACGCTCCCCCAGGACACAGGTTTTATCACAGGCTCAAGAAGAAAATAATAGCAGGCCCTTGCCAAAATACTTAGGGCAAATCACTACGTTATAAAGAAAATTAGAATGTCCATGTAAATCAAGAACGCAATTACACAGCGGGGCCCGAAGGGCCTCGGTGCGTGAGCAGAACGCCTCTAAGTCAGCCGGCTTTGTTCATACCAAGCTCCATCCATTGGGGTTCAGGACCTGAATTAAGATGCAAAGCAAAAGTAACATCCACATTATAGTCTGGTTCATATTATAATACAACAAGCTCAACAAAACCTTACCTGATTTAGGTAGTTTTTTAGTGCTAATTTTTTGAAGAGAATGTATATAGCCTGCATTCCACCAAGCAATGGCCATTTCAAACAAACATGTGGTCAATGAATAACATATAATGGTTGATAATAGTTTCAGTCTTTTCTCCTCTCACAAATTACAAAAACCTTTAAGTAAAAAAAGAATCGGTGCCTGGATGAAGTATGACTTTGTTAGTCGCTTTGCCAGTCAAATGAATGCAAACGTTATAATCAGAGAAAATCATTCCAATGAGGTTTGTCATTTGGAAATCACCAAACTGTCAGCAATTAAAAAGCTTTTTTCTTTGACCCAAGAGCATTCCCAAATTTGGGAAAATCTAACTTCCCTTGAAGCTCTCGCTTGGTTTAGTTTTACTTCCAGTGAACAATTACTTTTAAAAATTTGCAAATGTTTCAGCCACACTCTTTGAAGCGGAAAGCTGCAAGTTGTGCGTTAGAGGTTAGCAATGATTTGGAACTCTTCTGCATTGATAGTTCTGAAAGATATTTGATTTAAATGTTTTTTGAGTGTCCATGGGCTTAATAGGAATGCTATTTCCAACACAGCAATCTATACACAGAAATGTCCCCAGAAGTTTAAAACAGCAATTGCATCTGTAACTAGATGGCCTTTGTGCAAATGAGCAGCAAGGGAAAAATACATTAAATTTATGAAAACCCTACCAGGTTCATGAATGCTCTACTAGTGTCTGTCTGTCCATCCCAGGAACTCACCCACCTATGTATATATGCAGGTTACACTACACAAGCCCAAGTCATTGATAGTGTGACAATAATCATTGCTCTGACGGAAGGCAGAGCGAACTACGCAAGCAAATGCGTCTACTAAATTAATCTGCTCTGCAGTCCTTCCTTCACGCTTTGCAACAATCCCCCCGATCAGTGGGCCACCACGCCAACCCACTGCCTCTTCCCCAACAGACAGTAAAAAGTCTCCAGCTGGATAAAACAGTCGTTGGTCTTAACATTGTTCATTTTTCCAAAGAGTGCTCAACCTGGGGCTGTCCGAGTCATGAAAAGGAATTAATTCTCGCGCAGAGGAGCCTCCCCAGGACAGGTCCTGCTGCTCGTTGCTCCAGCTGGCCACGACTGTCCCAGCCGGGTGATTACAGCGTGGCATTACAGCGAAGGATGAAGCACGCACGCCCGCCAGACATGCTCGCCTTCCTGCGTGCCCCGCTCTGCTCGGAGACGTTCTCCCTCATTGCACATTACTCAAAGCAACTTACTTCTTGCCTTTTAGTTTTATTTTAATTATACGCAAAAAGTATCTCCCACTAAGAAAATGAGCTACAGTTCTACTGAGCAATTTCACCAGCGCAATCTCCATTAAGGTCCTAAATACTTCCTTTGCTAATTAAATGAATTAGAACGCTATTGTTTATGAATCACCTCTGTATTTGTAGAGCCGTAACCTTTCTTTGGGAAAATACAATTGGCTCTGGAAGGAAAAGATATTTAGGTTTGATTAGATATGAAAACACTATTACATAAAATCAGTTTGGACATTTCTTCACGTCTTGAAACTTGATCGGTAATTTGGTCTAATTGGTGATCAAGGAAACTATCTTGTGATCAATTAAAGTAATTACCACATTCCGGCAACACAACCAACCTTAATTTGAGCAGGAGTCTGCATTTCTTCAACTTTAATTAAAAATAATGAAAATTATTAAGCAGTCTGCAGTGCAAGATCATTGTCAAGACTGCATTGGTGGGCAGAGTTTATCAGACCATCACACATTTCTTGATGAAAGTGGGGCAAGTACTTTACTCATGACAGTAAGATCCAACACAGTCTTGACTTACGCTATATTAATAACAGAGTTCTGCAGCCCTCAGCCCCTAACGAGAACTTTTTCAGGTTTTTCCTTGAAAAATAAAAAGAGAGGAGAAAGAAAGGACTTGAGCATTTTCTAGAAGCCATTACACAGTATGAAAAGACACTTTGATGTACTAAATACTATAAAGTATTCTGATATTTCAGTAACAGGCATACTAGGCAGACATTTTCAGTGTAATCCTTTTAGGACATTTGGGCTAAAATAACATCCAGGCATACAGGTTATTCTAAACAGATGCATCACATCGCCCAAGTCACGGCAGACTGCAAAATCCCTGTGATGAACCACGAACAGCACTAGAACAAATAATGAGTGAAGCAGTTCTGCACAGACAAGGAGATGCCTTGGGTGTGCCAGTACGTCTTTTCCCTTCCTGTCTTTTAAGATCATGAAAAAAGGTGCTAAAAACTGATGGTGTTTCAGTTGTAACATCTCTTCTAAAATGTTTTTTTAAATACTACCAGCCACAGCATGTCTCCATGAGATAAAAATCAGGGCTACTCTTAGAAGAACAAGTTAACCTAACAAAATAAAAAAACAAATAAAAAAAACCCCCAAAGCAAACTAACTTTAAAAAATTCAGCTATCACATAACATTATGGGACTGGCCAAACTGCTTTTCAAAGTGACAAAATACGCTATCACAAAATAAGATTTAATGTGACTTTTGTTGCCTGAGAATGGGAAAACCAGGCCAGACACTTTGCTGTCAGAAGTGGGAGGAAAGATGAAATTCCATCCGCCCCTCTGCGCCGCACAACGCTGCACGGCTCCAGGAGAGCCGCGGCATCCCGGAGCTAATCTGCTATTATTCTTCCTTTCACACTTCTTAAGCAAGGAACCAATTCATCTTAATACTTTTTAAACATGCTGCTTTTGTACAATGCTTGCCAACATTATCTTGATGAGTTATACATCAAAGCAACACAGGTCGATATGTCATGCTAATACATCACCCACCCGCGAGTCCCCAGTGATGGATTATCCCAGTGCATCTCCAGAACAAAGCAGCTGACAGTACTTGACTCAAAAGTGGAGATGTTCAAGAAAAACAGCTGAAAGGCTCAACAATATAACCATACACACTTTTTATTTATTTGTTTTAAAAAGCGTACGCTATGAAGAGCGTACCCGGGCTTCTTAAATCCTTCGGACACTCAGCCAAGGAAACCATATGCTAATCACAAGTACATTAAGGTTTCTGCCTCCCATCTGTCATTATAATGCTGGAGGTAGCATTAACCTTGACCTTCTGCAGTGTGAGGGCTACCTGTCTTCCCTTCCCCACCCACCTGGGATGCATCTGTATAATTTATCAGTGGGAAGTGAATAAATAAAACAAGTTATAGCGACACTGTCATACAAGGCAAGAGATTTTCTTTCACACATTTGCTTTCCATTCACCCAAGTGAAAAATACCCTCGCGCACAGTATATAGCACGTGCTCTCCTTAGCAGTTTGACACTCGTAACAACAATAAACTCAAATCATTCAGGTTCACTTCCAAACTGCAGAAGCTTTCACGCATCCAGCTGACGTTCCTAACAGTGAGCTACGGGCCAGCAGATAAAAGGAAAAAGCTCTTTAATGTCAAGCTATTTTAAGTTATGTTTAGCTAGTCATGAGGGTTTGACCTAATCTCATGATATTTTCTGTTGTGCTGTCAAAAAAAATCCAGGGTTTGCTTTATTTTAATTCTATTTACTCCATTAAGAAATACTTTTACCGTACAAATATGCAAAAGTCAACTCACAAGGCCATGCTCTTCATCTGAAAGCGACAACATGGTTAAAACACAAAAAAGGAGGAATCCAACTGGTATTCAGGAAGGTGATGGCAGCACAGGGGGACAGGTATTCATTCTCAAAACCATGTGCCCATTTTGGGATTCTTCCTTGTTGGCATCATCATCCTTCCTGAACCATCCCCAGGGACACTGGATCCACGTGGCATTAGTTATTCTCCGCTTTTCTTCTTTTTTTGGCCCTGTCAGGATTCATCCATGGCATAAACCAGGGGAACACCTTCCCATTGCTCTTCCCCTTTTTAATACCATTCCAAGAACAGTGGGACAGTCCTTAAGAACGCAACTAAATCATGTCCCAAAATAGAGCTAAACTCCAATTATTCACGCCCCCATCTCTCCGGAGATTGCAAGCAATGGACAAGCTGGCTCAGGCGTTGTGCCCGCGTTTCCCTACTTCCTCCGTGCCACCTCCAAGTCGGCACTACACCATCCTGAAGGTGAACAACACCTAACAAATCACAGGTAGAGACTTTTTTTTTCCTCCTCTTCAATAGCTTGAGCAGCAAAATGTCGCGAACACAGCCAACATTCCCATTCCCCAAGTATCGCTCAGGATTGGGGAAAGCAGTACTCCTGACTCTGAAAGACACCAGTAAAGAGAAAGGATGGAAGAGGAATACTACAGACATACTGGCGTGTACTGAGATGCCATTTCTGTCTTCATAACGAAATGTGAAACTAAAAAAAAAAACCCCACAATTTCCAACTTAATTGTCTATGCTTTTCTGTGTTCACCATATGCTTTTAAAATCCAGAGCTGACTGCTCACATCCCCCATACTTATCTGCACACATCATTTATACAAAAGTGAAATGATGCTTTGCTCTCTAAAAAAAGTTACCTATTTATATTCCTATTATAGCTGTAAACACTGCTCTCCATGTTAGATCTGCAGCGGGGTATGTGAAAACCTTTACACCATGTTCTACAAAGAACGCTGTTTCTGTCTCCCAACACTTGTTTACAATTAAGTCGGTGAAGAAACTAGCTCGCCAGCTCTATATCAAACATTTTTGACAGCAAAAGCACAAACACTGATCTATTCTAAGTAGTTTGCCACTCTGTGTAATCTTGGAAAAGGCATTCTTGCCTTTGATTCTAAAAATGTTTATACTTCATACATTATGCAAATAGTTTTTATATATTAAGAAATAATGCAAGCAAAGCTCAAGTTAAATTAAATTCTTCAACAATAACCTTGCCAAAGCACTGATTTTCCTATAAAAAAAATTATTCCAATTTGTTGATCTTACATTGGATGAAACATACTGTAACAATCTTCATAATTTATGTCCTGTTGGGACACTATGATTTAAAGTAACATAATACAGACCAGCATCACTGCTAATCTAAACCACCTGACCAGATAAACAACAGTTTCCCCTTCTCTCTTCATTGAGGGTATTTCTGTTTATTGTCATATGATTTACCAATTTGAAGAACACGGAGAATAAATGGAGGCAAAGAGAAGCGGAGCTCGGAGGCATGGCCTTTCCTCAATGGGGACATTTCTCACACAGGTACCGGTACAATGTCAAGAGCCGCAGGAGATGACAGACGGCAATTTCAGGAATGCTGTCCCAGGAAAAGCCCAAGCCGCTCGGAAGTTTACGCTCACTCGGCACAATCGAGACCAGGTGCGGCACTTGATGCGACACGGACCTGGTGAAGCTCGAGATGCAGCTCTCCAGAAGAGGTTTGAGTCAAAGGCTTCGTCTCCCAGCTCAGCAGTGACCTAAGCTATGACATTGCTTTGTCGTAAAGCAGGTGCAAGCATAATTTGCCTGACCTGAGATTCTACAGGTCCCAAAAACAAATACAAATTTTTCTGCTAAGGCCAAGGGATACAAGGATCAATGCAAGAAAAGGGACTAAGAGGAAGGTAGAGAGCACTGACCTGCTCTTAAAGCCTTCTCCTTGCTTTGCTTTCCTCTCCCGCTCACGCTCTCCAAGTGTGTGAAATACCCTCACATGCAATCTGCACAACAGACTCAATCTTTTCTAAGCCTGCTTATATCAAGATTTTCATAACTGCTGAATTTAGACCTATTTTTCTCTTATTGGTGATAATATGATACAAAATGTTACATCTATTACACCTTCTTCCTCGGCACATCTTGACTTTTCCAGCAGCCTCGGATCATTTTTCCTATTCTCATTTTTATTACTGTAAGCGATTGCACCTGGATTTCATGAATAGAAAGCAGATAATATGCTCAATGATTCAATGAACAGACTTCACGCCAAAATTAATCACCTATTCCACCAAAAAGATTTGTAAACTTGATGGAGTGGAAGTGAGAGAACATAGAGATGCCTTAAAGCAGCATAAAAACTGGTCAGTGATAGAAGTTTCAAGCCTAGACTCCACTGGGTCTATATAACCTTATTACAAAATACATTCATTTGCTTATAGGTAGATAAAAATAATTCTAGTTGCCCATGAAGACTACTGCAAAATAAGTAGACATCCTAAATCCCAACCAAACCTGCAACAAGGTCCCATGATATCTGTGATACATCACTTCATATAGAAATAATCAAAAGAAATGCTTCCCCCCCCCGCCCAGTTCCAGTTCCTTAGCACTCTAGGTAAATGTAGCCTCATAAATATTTTTTTATTTATTCAGAAATGTAGATCTCTATATTAGATTTTAGAGAAAAAAAAAGGAAAATGATCCCAGGTTTCAGGACTGAACTAGAACATGGAAGAAATCCTCCAGCCACATAGTCAGCTAAATGTGACTCTCCACCTCCCAAGCCATTTTTGTGTGCTTTGTGCTCAAAAATGTAATATAAAGGTTGCACTTAGGAGGTTTACACCAAATAAAATGGCTGTTCCAAGAAACATGACTTTTTAAAATGAACTTTTTGCACCCTACCTAAAAACATTAAATAGCACAGCGAAGCCTCCATTAACCCAGCACCTGCTAAAGCAATCAGTCACTTAAAATAACAAACCTTCTTGGCTGCGCAACTGAAAGGACAATGATAATTTTACTTGTTAAAGCAAATGTTTGGCCCAGCAAATTAAACTCCTGGCTGTACTGTAATAAAGCCATCACACAAACCACTATAAAAATAAACTAGTAACAAGGTGCAGTTAGTCCCCAGTTCCAACCTTTTGAATTCAGGCACCTGAACCCTCTGCTAAGGCACTCTGCTCGCCGATGTGCGTCGTGCTGCACAAAGATACTGCTTTTCGGGCAATAAACCATCCTCAAGCACACGGTGCCAGCCCACGAAATGAAGGTGGTGTAAACCAGACCAAATAAGAATTAATTTACGTGAATGCTTCACTTCAAAAAGGTGCTCAAGTTCTCTGACTTTCATAGAGCTCGGCCTCGGCGTGGAAGAACAGAGAAGTTCGTTATCGCGTTGCACCACGTTTTCAATGGAACAGAGCTGGCTACAGCAGAACGAAATACTACTGGTTTTCTCCCATGCTTCTTTTTACTCATACGCGAAGGAATGATTGCATTCTGCAGACATGAAAATGAAGTTCACATGCCATACATGCTGTTGATAACATAGAGAGTGCTCAGATGAAATTTCCCTTGGTCTTTTGGCCAAGATTACACATAGTACCAGTTTAATATCCAAAATCTTCTCTGCTAAGTATCCAAGGGCGATCATATCCTGCCTCTGATAATCCTCTCAATCTCTGCCATTTATGGTTCTAAGAAAACATCAAAGAGTGATAAGAAAGGTATTGCTTTATGATGGATTAAGAGAAGAAGCGGCTGGTCTCATGACCATTTCATCTTCCATGATCCTCCTACTCACTACACTGTCAGCTTTTTTGGTTTGGTTTGGTTTGGTTTTCTAAAGACAAGGTCAAAAATTCAAACATGTGACAGAAAAATCACGATGGAGGTGTGAGGAATTTGAAGAGGTCTTCCGATCGCCCTCTTGACCAAGCCAGAATCTAAAAAGACCTGATTCCATGAAATAAAGCAAACTGAGGAACATTTACTGTGGATCCAGTCAGGGAATCATTTCACTCAACCAAGCGGCTGAAAGCATCCTGCTCTATTGTCGGAAGGTGTCTTCATGTTTGGACGCCTCTTGTAGTAGAGGAGAGTAGATGATACACGGGGGCAGTGAACTTAGCAGGAGACTTACCTGGGCCAGCACTGGCAGGCTTTTAATTTATATTGCACTATAAAATTAAAATATTATTTTGAAGACAGACATTTCAAGTCTAGAAGTGACAGATCCTTTGGAGAAAGAGTAGGAGAGAGCAAGCATCTTCCCAGACAACTTGTTTCTCTTCAGGGCATCCTTGAATCTTGGAGCAGTTGGGTACCTTGCCTGGTTTGCCATGCCCACTGTTCCCTATGTGATCTGTAGGTCACCTAGATCCCTGCTACATCTGTCTCTGGTATGTGGAAGAATGGCTGGAGCAGGTCATGGAGAAAAGGACGAAGGCAGCTATGTTAAGTTACATTATTAAGAACCAGGCCCACTTAACTGCCAATAATTTAGCCAACCTATACATAGCATTTTCAACTGTCTTCAGACCCTCCATGTGCTCCAAGCACATACCTGGAAGCAGCATGTGTGATATTTTGAGAGGTTCCATGGTTTTTTTGTTGGTTGTTTTTTCACTAAGACACAAGGCTTCCCCTGGGCAGCCCACACCGTTTGAACACCGGCACACCTGGGAACAGAGAGATGGGCTCACAAGGGGAAACAAATACTAATTCTGAGTCCTCCAGTGAACGTCAAATTTCTTTTAGAAATTCGTAAGAGCACACCATAAAGGGAAACCCTTTATACACCTCTCTTTTTTTATTATATTGGGCATTACAAGACACACGCATAAACACAAGATCCTGGGCTTGTACAGCTAACAGTATTTTTGCTTGCTACAACCACCTACCCACTGTATCACAGAATAAAGATTCTCCCAACCAGGGACACCTTGGTCATACACAGACATATATTTAACTGCCTACTGTTATTCCCATCACAGCCTGAGGAAAATCACACTCTATCATGAAATCAGGACTTTCCCCTCTGATCCTAGGAAACGTTTCCCTACAAAGCACCTTTCGCACTAAATAAACCCAATGGGGCAGTGCTGACTCAGCACGGGGCTCCCCACTCATCATCAGTGCATTCCCCACCAAACCCCTCCAAGACGTCACAGCCGGCTTTATGTTTGTCCAGAGCAACTTTTCATCTCAGCCCAACTAAAGGAAGAAAAGGGCAAGGGAAAGAGGAAGAAGGGAAGCTCTTCCCCCAAAACCTACATGAAGCGGGTTTGCAGCTTTATAGAAGAGGAATGAAAAAAATTACACCCCGATAAACTGCGGCCCTGCCAGCGGCTTTTCAGAGCAGATGTAACATTTTAGCCAAACGTGATTGTTTGTGAAAGAAATAATTCTGATCAAAACCCGAAATTGCAGCCAGCAGAAGCGCTGCACTTCGTCATGTTAATCCGCCCTGACGGGGAGCGGCGAGCGGAGATTCCTACTGCGAGAGGAGCAGATGCGAAAGGTCAGCACTGGCCCGCGACTTCAAAACCCTTAACGTGTAAAACAGTGTGCATTAAAGCCTGAAACGGCTCACCGCGGGATTAACGGATGTCCGCTAAGTGGGTTTGATGTGCTTTTGGCGAGTAATGGTTAATTTTTAAATAGGGGCGTTGGAGTTTTATTTTAGTTTATTCTGCCAGCCAGAGTCCATTTTTAATTACAGTTGCAGAGGATAATATCCCAAAGCGTGTCTCCTCCATGGGAGTACGAGAAAGTGAGAGCTGCTAGCATAAAAGGCAATTAATGGTTTGAAAACACAGTCGGGCGTTATTCCAAAA
>VZTV01005552.1:0-11317 GCA_013400875.1 Anhinga rufa | reverse complement strand
GACTTCCCTTGCACACAGGTGTCTATTAGGCAGGGCTCCAGGTCCTGGATTGCTCATCTCAGCATTGTATGTTGCAGCCTCTGACTTTTACACACATCGGTGCCTTCTTGGGTCTAGCCTGATGGAGCTTTTCTCAGTGTACTGTGAGGCTTTGAATACAAACCACAGCCACGGTGACTCTTCACAGACACAAGTACTCTGTTAAATCAGCACTAAGTTAAGTTTCATCACAGGTCCTGTCATACCGCTATGTCTCGGCTGAAACGGTTTGCTATTCAGTACCATGGCCCTCACAAGGACTGAACAATTATTGGGCCAAGAACAGCAAAATGCCATGGAAACTGAAGTGGAACATAATGCATTCACACAGGGCAAGAGTCATTGGCTTTCTCTGCACAGAAAGTACCATCAGCTCTTGAATAACAACAGGCAGTCAGGACTTCATCTCCTGCCTCATCAGAAAAATAGACCCTCCAGCAGTGTCAGCCTCCTAATACTTTGCTCATCCAGGCAGACTGAAAGGCTTGTCAAGAGAACACAGGGAGAGGCTCTAATCTGCTTTTGATGGTACAGATACTCTGCATAAAGTTCAAGATTACATCTTGCATGAAGATCAAGTCACCTGTGACTCATGTAGCAAAATATCCACCTATGTCTTCTCTGGACACAGGCTTTTCCCTTTGAGCCCATTTCCATGCCAACCTCAGCAGGCTGGCCTGCCTCAGAGAGATACACAACCCCGCTTACCTTCTCAGAGAGGACGTAACAAGTTTCACCAGGCACATCCTGTGAGCCACAACTCCAGTGCAAGGTCTCTGCTAGTTGGTGAGGTTCAGCGGCTCAGCTGGAGGACTGAGCTTCCCTCTAAAAAGCTATCTCGTGCTCCTGTCACCTTCTGGTTTTCTACACCTGTCATTGTCAACATGAGAGCATTTCAGTGCCCTGGGCACCACCTCCAGTGAAAGATATCATCAATCCCTGCCAGGCCTTTGTTTTGCTGGTGCAGAATTACAGAATGGCCTTTTAATAACTTTTTATTACCAATTTCACTTTCTACCACTCTGCTTATCTACTCAGTTGTCTTTATGGTCTTCTCTGGGTATGAGATGAGCACCATGTGTGAAATCTGAAGCAGGCAGCAGGCTCTGTGTTCTATCTCTGTAAACAGCTGGTAGCAGGTGAGACCAAGGAAGGCTCTCAGCAAGAGAGACAAAGCAGAAGGTAGCAGGAGGAGTGAGAGTAGCCTTAGAGCGAGCACATCTTTTCTAGTTGGAATAGCATGGTGTGCTCAGTGGCAGAAGAATATCTACTATTTCTCAGGTGCTGTATGATGGCAGACAGAAATCGCAGGAGCTGAGGGCATTCAGTATCTGGAAAAAATTGATTCTTTGGGATTCAAAGCCAACTATATATATCTTTCTTTGCACAAAAGGGGAACCCAAGAAGTTCTCTCAAAGACCTGTAGGAGAAATGAGCGTGATTGGGTTAAGTTTTAAATTTTGGCCATCAGCCTTGAAGTTTCCTAAGAGGTTTTCTTTTTCTGTTCATATTTTTTCCCCTTTAAATATGGGACTGAATTGTATTTCAGCATTTAAACGTCAGAAAAGCCTTAAATCAGACCACTTGAAGTATAGCTCTCCCATGATATCGAGACTGTGAATTAAAGTTTGCTTTTGGCGAGCTCACAGAGAGTCTTGGCCCCTATCTGCTAAATACATTAGGTTTCCAAAGAATTTCACAAGCTGTTCCAGATAAGCACACAGTAAGTAGGTGAGGCAAATAGACTTATGACTTCTGTTTTTTCCCAGCCAAGTTTTTAATCTCAAAAGTTACAGCACAAAATCACTTGGACATTTCTGTTACTGGTGACTTCTAGACTGTGCTGCTTTTCAGCAGCATGCCAACAAATTACTGAAGAAGGACACAGCAGCACTGGTGTGGCCACAGCATCATAGAAACCAGTTATACCCTCACACTATATGGGGCACACCTTTGTGGATGAGTGTCCTGGTTTTGGCTGGGATAGAGTTAATTTTCTTCAGAGTAGCTAGTATGTGGCTGTGTTTTGGATTTGTGCTGGAAGCAGTGTTGATAATACAGAGGTGTTTTAGTTACTGCTGAGCAGCCCTTACACAGAGTCAAGGCCTTTTCTGCTCCTCACCCCACCCCACCAGCGAGCAGGCTGGGGGTGCACAAGAAGCTGGGAGGGGACACAGCCAGGACAGCTGACCCAAACTCACCAAAGGGATATTCCATACCATATGATGTCATGCTCAGTATATAAATAAGAAAGGGGGGGACTTTCAGAGTGATGGCATTTGTCTTCCCCAGTAACCATTATGCGTGATGGAGCCCTGCTTTCCTGGAGATGGCTGAACACCTGCCTGCCCATGGGAAGTAGTGAATGAATTCCTTGTTTTGCTTTGCTTGCTTGTGCGGCTTTTGCTTTACCTGTCAAACTGTCTTTATCTCAACCCATGAGTTTTCTCACTTTTACTCTTCCGCTTCTCTCCCCCATCCCACCGGGAGGGAGTGAGTGAGTGGCTGCGTGGTGCTCGGTTGCCAGCTGGGGTTAAACCACGACAATGGGGCATTGGAGACGTTCAGGGCTTTATTGTTGTTTTCAAAGCTCACAAAGTCAGGCTGGGATATTCATGATTGTCGAGTGGCTACAACTGGGGAGTCAGAGGAGGAGAGGTGGGAATCAAGGTGGGAGGGGGGGAGGGGGGTAATTTCTGAATGTGAGCTCACCACAGGTGCTACTGCTTTTGTTCAACCCCTAGCAGAGGATGCTAACAACAGGGAAACAGACTGCAGCTCAGAAATTTTAGTTCTTAAATTCACTCACTCATGATCAGCCCTGAGAGCACAGAGGTTACATTTACATTAGTTTAATATTTATAAGCCATGAAACAAGATGTTTCTAGTGAAAAAAAGGTGAACTTCTACGTGAGCATGTAAAACTGAACTCTGTTTGGCCTTGATATTTTGAAGATGGAATGGTGAACTTGAACCCAGAAGAGGAATTTGTGGAGACCCTCCTGACCAGAAAGGTGACAGACGCTTGCCCAAGTGAATTAAATTACCATCTTTAATCTTTTGGTGCCAATACTGACACTGACATCACCACTTTGCTGCTAAAAGTCCATCCCCTTCATCAAGAAGCTCCAGCTCCTGTCATCAAAGGGTTCATTAGTTTGCGATGAAGAGCTCTGACCCGGTTCGGACTTCTTCATAACCCTGACCTCATTGTTCACTATGAAGTAATCCCATTATTTTAAGTGCTTCCCTCTTGTCAAATTGCCTCCCTCCTTACTCTGATGTGCCTGTTTTCAGATGTGCCCTTCATGTAAGGAGCCAAATAGCTTCTGTTAATTTAAACACGTACTATGATCTACCCTCTGCTTTCCTTTCACATCTCCCAGGAAAACCAACACCAAAGAACAGCAAAATCTATTTTATCTGGCACACAGGTCAGTCCCCCATTGCAAGCTGGGCCAACCCTCAGTGAGGGTCAGTAGGGCTTTTCCTGCTGTTATCAGGCAAAAGCAGGGAAGCACACTTCCTCTTGCATGAAATGTCACAGTACCGGTGCAGCTGAGGGCTGAGGCCACCCTGCACAGCACAGTGGTGCCCGCCGGAGGGCTGGCTGGTGCAGCTCAGGGGCATATTTCCATCACGTCTGTGCTGTTTGGCTTCCCAAGAGGAAACAGTGACAAAATGTAAAATGTGCATAAGCCCAGCCTTATTAAGAACAGCTTACTGATCACTACCTGGCACGCAGCTAAGCTTAAGACTGCTATCCTCTATTCCCCATGAACACATGCTCAAATAGGTGTAGATCTCCCACTAAGCGCATTGGCACCGGCTGACAATGACTGTCAGCCTGTACCTCTGCATCCAGCTAGTGTGGTAATTGCACAGAGTATTTGCACTCAGTGATCCTCACCTAATACTTCAGCACCTCTTTAACTACTTTATCCATTTTTACCCATTTGCAAGCCTCAGGGT
The DNA here is from genome assembly GCA_013400875.1 of Anhinga rufa. Classification (NCBI taxonomy): domain Eukaryota; kingdom Metazoa; phylum Chordata; class Aves; order Suliformes; family Anhingidae; genus Anhinga; species Anhinga rufa. Next base: position 7,306 of record VZTV01005552.1, on the reverse strand, counting down.
CCTGACAACAAGTAGATGGTAAGTGGAGCTTGTAAATTAAAAACCTACATGCTGTAGGCTTTTAGCATTAAAAGACCCCAAAGATCTCTTAGTTCATACCATCTTCCATTAACATCAACTCCATTGTCAGCAGGTAAATCTGGTGGTATTATTTGCCTATTAAAAAGTCTATCACAGGCTTCGATTCACTAGTGCTATCACTTTCCACTGTTAGAAAGCAAATTCAGAGGACTGCAAATATCCAAAAGTGTTCTGCCCAAGGAAGATAAATGTCCATTTTAAAATCAGTGTTTGGTGACAGAGAACTATAAAGGACTTAAAAGAAAGAAGAAATTAAATCTGTTTGTCCTGGGATAAATGGGTTGCTCTTAATGGGCTTTTCTGATAACACAGAAGAGGCAGTCGTGTCCTGCAGCTCCAGGAAGTGAGAACTGTATTCTTGTCTCAACTCAGCTATTGATCTGCTGGGTGGCCTGGGGCTTGCTGACATCTCTTACTCCTGGTTCTCTCAGCTGATGACAGGATGAGGAACCAGAACAAACCAAATGTATTTGAACAGCAAGGACAGCCATCGAAGTGGCCACCTTTAAAACACAGACCAAAAACTTTGCTTTTTCCAGCTTCCTTCTGGCCTATGTTTTTCTCTGGGAGACTGTTTTCACTGCAGGCCTTACCCAAATAAGTTTGTGATAGTGAATCAAATGGTGATGCCATTCTCTTTCTGCTGTTGGCCATATTTTTGAGAAAAATTGAGAGAACAATGCAACTACTTTGAAACAATGAAAAACTGAGGTCAGCTTGAAGGCATGATATGAAATTATTTTGCAGCTTTGCACTTTAAATCTTACATTTTCTGAGGGTATCACTGGAACAGTCAATCATTTTGACACGGGATGAAGTTGGGCCACGTTCAACTGTTAGGAACTTTGGAGATCTCATTTGCCATGTAAGCACAAAGTGCTACGGAAATGTTGAACATATGCCAAGCCTGGCAGGGTGGACTGAATCAAAGGCACAGGGCAGAACACTTCTGGAGTGCCAAAGTAATGTTTGGTGCTTTAGGGCATGTAAGCAGCACAAAATAAAAAGCCAGTTCAAATAAATAAGGTCATCTTTCTTATGAAAGAGAAAGTGATATTTAATATTTCTCCCTCAAGGCTTATAAAGAGCTGCCACTTAGGCAGAATAGATAATAAAACTCTGAGTCTAATCCATGAAATCAGAAATTGGAATACAAACCTTTCCAAATGTTGTTTTTCCTTCTGGGTACCTTCACTGCTTAGTGTGGTGGCTCCACTGCAAAAAGGGGCTGTCAGCCCTCTGCAAGATGTGTTCACAAAATGCAGAGGAAGAGTCTGCCTAAGAGGGGGAGGTAGAAGGGTATGTTAGATAGAAAGAGATGTGCATGCAAAAATCACTATGGATCAGTTTATGAATATGTTCTGATGTTATTAAAGCCTCCTCAAGCATTAATGGTATCCCATGCTGAAACCAGGTAGATTTTATCTTTGTTGGCAGGGATCAAGCTCAGATACTGAGCAAATTCAGAGGCTTGAAAAGCCATGCAGGTCTTTGCTAACTACTATTTTTTCTCAGTAACTGCATGAATGCACTGGAACTTTCCAGAAGCCTGTAGCTGTGGTAAAAGTGCATGCCTCATGTTCCTCCTGTGCTGGGTACAGGACCCTCACATCAGATCAGCAGCCCCGTCCTGTTCTGGCCTGCTCTCCAGTTATCCTGCTCTCTTAGCTGCTGCCGCCCTCCTGGCGCACGGAGCAAATTCAGCACCCACCCAGGATGGGAGCGTGAGTGCCTCAACACCGGGTAATGTTAGGGACAGGCATGGGGAGCTCCGTGTTCCCCCTAACTGCAGAGAACCATTTTCCAGGGTCTTCTGGAGCTTTTAAGGTTTGGGTAGGATCAAAGTGGGGAGATGACAAAGCTTATGTTCTCAGCAGCCAACCTGCTTATGTGTGTGTAGAAGCATCATAGCAGGGATGGACAACAGTGCTGTGATGCTCATGTTATCATTCAGGCATCCAAATTCTGGCTGCTTCTCTGTTCCAAAGAATGGCACAAGCACAGAAAAGCAGAAGACAGCTAATTAACTTTCTCAGTTGGCCAGAGAACCAAACTGATAGGTTTCGGAGAGAATTGCAGCCTTCAGGCAGAGACTGTGGGCGAGACTGATAAAAAGTGGTGAAGTAAGGTTTTCCAGGAGAAAACTAACTTGCTGGTGTACTGTGAAAATTTGATAATGAGTAGTGTCATTGCAGTATTTGGCTGAATTGCTTTCCAACAAGCTCTGGGACAAACAAGCAGAAAGAGGTTGAGTCTCTATTTTCTCTGCCAATAGGTGTAGATGGGGTTTCATCAAGGTCAAAAGTGGAGAACTGGAACAGAGCAAGGTGGGAGTGAACTCAGGAGCCTTCCTTTGCTGTCAGAGCAGCCATTTGCTTTCCTCAACTTTCTGCACCTTTTTGTCTACTGTGCAATAGCCCTTGTTTGACTGCACTTTGATCATACGGGTGTTTAGAGAGGTTTGGCCTAGTCTTTGCAAAGCCTGCATTTCTGTAGGAGCCAGAATACCTGTGCATGAGAAATATCATTCCTTACAGGGTCATCCTTTATCTCATGATCAAAACCAGCCATCACCCATTCAGCAATCTGAGACCATGCATTGAAACTTAGGTGACCAGTCACAGCCTGGGCAGCATGGATAGTGAATCAATGAAGTCTGCAGAAAATCTGCTGAGGAAGATTTGGTTGGACTTTCCAGCAAGGAGAGACTAGAGATGGCTAGAGACTACAAATTAATTCATAAAAATAGGTCTGTGCATAACTCATTAACAGGAAGAGAACTGAAAAAGTCATCATCATTTGCATCATAGTTTAAACAAAGTTGATGCAGTCGTGTGGTGAAAGGGAAACCTCTTATCTTTTTCTTGCAGACTAAGCAAATTAAATCCAGGAATTATGGAGAGATTATAAATGCAGAAGCTAGGAAAATGAGAAATATTTAAGATTAGCATTGTACTTTACATATAAAAATTCCAAACCTTGAACATTTTTCTTTCCTTTCATTTTTGTAGGAAATTTGGCTAGGTAGGAACTTTTCATTACCTACAGCTTTGTATTGGCAGCCAGCAGAGAATCCCTGCAGCAAACTTCCAAGGGCATCCTTAGAATATGTTCCTTTAAATAAATTGAGAAATTTTTTATAAATATGAATTAGCAAGGCCTGAGTCCTGTGGAGGTCTTTCAAAAAAATAAAAAATAAAAAAGGACAAGTTAGTAACACTAGAATAGCATTTAATACACAGTGATTTCAGCTGACTTTAGGTATTATCCTTTAACCTGCACTTTAATGTGCAATGCACATCATCTTGACTACAGAATGAGAGGGCATCCCAGAGCCCTGGGGCTCCCACACACGCTCCAACATTGCTCTGGCCCAATGTGGGGGCAATGCTGGGAACAGCAGCAGCTTTGTAGGGACTCCAAGCAAAGGGTGCCAGTCAGGAGAGGCATGCCTACTTGTACTCCAGAGGTTTACTGTAATTGTTCTGAAGAGGAAAGGAAAGAAGAAGTAGAATGACCAACTAAGCTACCGCCAGTCGTTTGTTATCTTCAATGCTATGGTCTGCACTGTTGGTGTAGAGTTTTGCTGCATGCAGGTGCAGCACCTGTCATTCCTGCAGGAGACTGTGGCTTTAGGAGTGCAGATTTTGGACACCCTGGAAACACAGTCAGCCAGGAGGAAGGAAAAGGTGTTTAGCATTGCTGGAGAAAGCCCTCAAGTGATGCTTACTGACAAATTTTGCTTGTTCGTTATTTTTTTTTTAAATAAGCATCCTTATTAGCTATTTGATGAACATCACGTATCTCAAAGAAAGATTATCTGGACCCAAAGGCTGAACCGCAACTTTCCGTGACCTTTGCTTGTCTAAATTTCTAATTGTCACAGGAACGGAGAGTAGATCAGATGCATTTAAAAATGAGGTGAAAGCATGCTAACTCAGTAAGTTTCTTTTTGCTGGCTTAAACCAGACCTGGGACATCACTATATCTTAGTTTGCCTTTCCTATCTGATGTGTGCTTTCTTCATGCTAAAGTTTTCTAGGGCACACTCATTAGAAACAGAGTGTTTCAGAGACAAAGACGTCTCTGCTGGGCATATTTGAAACTGCTAGGCCTAGATACAAAATAAGTAGGACTTCTTATTCATTGGGTTTGTTGGCAAACCTATGCTAGAAGTTGTCATGCTGTTAAAACAAAAATACACAACTTGTCCCAGGCCTGGAAGACTGGATTTCTGCTGAGTTATATATGTTTTGATTGTTTAAGGACATAGCCAGCTGATTTTGGTAGATTAAAAAATATTACATTTCAAGCACATGAAGCTGCGCCTCTAATAGCTGGTATTTCAAGCACCTAAAATTACATGCCAGCAAGTCTTCTGCCCTTGATAACACTCTTATTCATTACTCTTCTGATGTGTCCAAATTCCAAAATAAAATTATAAACTCAGTAACTGGTATTTAGAAAGGCCTAAATACCTTAACTCATTATGCAGGGAAGATTATCTCAAAATGACATGTCATCTCAGAACTGGATTTTTATACAGCTTGAGATTCAGAACCGTATTAGACTTAAGATTATCTCACACTGGATCAACACATTGTCATAGAATGTATTTTAAACATTCAGAAGTGTCATTATCACTAGTATTATTGCTCATTACATAGACTAATAGGAGCTCCAAGCTCCTGCCAAGCTTACAGAGTGAGTACAAAAGGAACTTTACAGTTACCATATAGCTATACAGTTCAAAACCTCCAAAACCTTTCAAAAGTATCTTTAATAGAAGACAGTCCATTTTTTTCAAATTCAGCTTGGAGGGTTTTTTGCTTTGTTTAAAAAGAACAAAGAATCATATTTTAGAAGATTTGCAATCAGACCAGGACTGAAAACAAATGTAGCAGTATAACCTGCTGTGAGACAGAAGGTGTAAGAACAGTTTCTGAGCAGTGTTGCAACAGAAAACAATTTTGGATAAGATAAAGGGGAACCTTCTCATTAAATAACAGGACTAGAGCAAAAGTCTGAACTGTCAGAGCTTGGCTGCCTTTCTTCACTTTTATACACTTTGTCTCAGCCTTAGCCTTGGCAAAACACCTGCATTTGGTTGTTACCTTTCAGGTAGCCCATAGCTACAACGAGAATTGGGAAAGTAGGCACAGTTGTGACAAAATAAAATATGATGCACTTCTGTGTGTTATACACAAAGGTTATACACTGAGGGTCGAATGGACCCCTCATGAGTGAGTAAACACTGCAGGAATGCATCGCCCCTCAGCTGCAGATTTGGTTGGGCAGGAACTCCCAAAAAGCTGGCAATGTCTAAAGGGAAACAGCCAATAACCTGCTTGGCACTGGTGTGTCAAGCAGGCAAAACACATCCACCTCCTCGGCTGCCGTGACCTACAGGAGGGTGCATCTCTCCATCAGGTGCAATTTAACCATGAGCAGTCTCTGGGGCCTTCAAAACTGTACCATGAAACAATCAGTCTAGCTACAACCAGGCCAAAAGCTTCAGTCACATGCTTCCCATGCCTGAGGAGACTGCTGAGCTCCTGTGCCACAGCAAAGATAGGGGCTGGGGAGCTGCCTGTCCTAGCCATTCACACCCAGAAGTACTGCCGGGTGGTTTAAACCTAAGAGCTGCTACATTGGAAGAAAGTGCAGTGTCTGCAGGGGAAGCTGAAGGGAACTCCTGGCACATGGAGTAAGTCATGGAGTGAGGGGGTATCTCAGGACCTGGAAAGGGGGAAAAAATATTTCAGAGTTGATATTATCAAGAAAGAGCATAAAAATGTCTTGCTTCAACTTCACCTTCTCTGAAAATCAGAGCGTGGAAATTAATCCACAAGGTCTATACTAAACCCAGCGGTGCCAGAGGACACATTTTTAGAAAGACAGTATTCTGGATTTAAAATGTGTAAGCAATAGGGAACTCATCACACAGGTGAAGTTCAAATGGTTAGCTGCCCTCATTGCTAGAAATGTACTTCTTATCTCTGATTCAAACTCGCACTGCTTCACTGTCCCAATTCTGGGGTTTGCTTAATGATTCTGTCTGCTGAATTTAAGAGCCCTCTACTATCAGTAGTCTTCTCCTCAAATAGTTATCAATAGACCATGTTCAAGCAATCTCTTAACCTTCTCTTTGATAACAAAACTCTTGGAGGATGATGTCTTTCATGTAATTATTTTTTTATTATTATTATTTTCTTTACAGCTTTTCATCATCCCTTCAACATCAAGGACACTCAAACTAGAAACAAATGCCAGGGTTGTCTTCAACAGCCCTACATACAGAGGTAAACCTCAGCCTCCATGACAGTTGTGTGCATCTTCCTAGGTATTTACCCAAAGCCAGTGTTTGCTTGGTCTCTGAGCCCTGTTAGCTTTTGAGGACTTTCCCTTCCCTTCCCTTGGTCATCCTCCACAGCACCTCATACATTTCAAGTCGGAGTGCCTAATGAATGGGCTGTTTTTCAAACTTACCTGATGGCTGAGTATGAGGCAACATGGCAAATATTAATTGGGAGTCTATTCTTGAGCATATGAGACAGCAGGGAATAAAGAACAAAGTCAGAGTGGGCGAATTGCCTGGAAGCAAAAGATGCTGCTTCCAGGTGACTATAGCAAGTCACCTACTGTGTTAATATGCTGGACTTTTATTATTATTTTAGGGTTTAGTGGGAATTTCTTCCATACATAAACATATTTTCAATCATGCAGGAAAGAAGAGTCCAAGTTCATTCACATTTTTCAGGGCAATACAGATGCCCACCTAATGTGCATGGAGTCCTGCTCAGAAAACAAGTGAAGAGCAGAGACTGGGCAGTATGACCAGGGACTGTCATTGCGACCCCTTTATCGGGGTCCTGAAACACGCAGCTTCTGCTTTTGGGTAGTGAGGAAATTTAAACAATGTGAGGTGAAACATCTGCAAGTATGGAAAAGTTCAACTGGGAACATGGACTACTTCTGTCAGGGTGAGATGCACATGCAATAAACAGAAATATGATGAGGCACAAGGCTTATAGAGAGAGAGGCTATCCAGAAAAATCCAGGCAGTGTACAAAATACAAGGTTTTTTTTCCCTTTTCTTTTTTTTTCTTAATTAAGCGCCTTGTTTCCAACTACACCATCTGTGGTATCATGCTTGGTCTTTATAAGGTACTCTCAAAAGAAGGATTATTATGAATTTAGTAACAAGATAGTACTTTAATATTTC
>VZTV01005548.1:322-10398 GCA_013400875.1 Anhinga rufa | reverse complement strand
TTCAAAATGATGAAAACTAAATTGGTTTTGGCAATTTTAGAAGCACTTTTTGCGACTTGGAAATGTTAACGAAATGTCTACAACCATCAGCTTATGTTTTTTTCTTAGATCTAGCAATATTATCATCTTCAGGTGTTCCAAAAAGTCCTTTAGGAAATCTCTACCTTCTGTATATGGTTGAGGTGGATGCTATAGTAAGTAATCCCATTGACCAACAGAGAATTAGCTGAAAATTTAGTCACTACTTTTTAACAAGCTTATTTTAGCAATAAATCTCAGTGAGACATTCTGAAACCTTGAAAATTACTTTTCAGTTTGGGAACATTGTGTCTAACACTCCAATAAAACGTCGTAAAGTTATTTCTCAAGAGATTGTAACTGAAGCTGTACCTCTAAATTATCAAAATTCCTGTGAAAGTGTCATTCTGAACTGTCGAAGTATACGAATAGGAACACTACGAAGAATGGTAGTGGAACCTGTGATTGTAAGTAAACTTGTTACTTGACAAATCTTTCGGGTTTTGATGGACATTGTTATTTTCATAAGTTAACAACATAATATTTTGCCTTTTTCTGTGGAACTGTAAGTTTGTCTCTGTTTTCAGAGGCTGTGATTCCCAATAAATTCCAAAGTACTATTACATACTAATGCATATAATCTAGTTCTAGTCTTTAATAGAATCATCATCCTGCAAAACCCTTGAAAGCCCTGTTTACTTGGTTGGGGGCAGGGGCTTATGGATTAGTGTGCATTTGTTAAAAAACCTGAAGGCAAGAATTACAAAAAAATGGATAGGTGGGAGGAAGAAACGTGTCTACAGGTGAATAATTTTGCTTCTATAGAACAGTATTTTTTTTTTTGTTAATCTTTGGAGTTACATGGAGACTTTCAAGGAGGCATTTAATGTTAGTTGTATGCAGTAAACCAGATGAAATGCATACTTCTTGCTGGGGTAACCCCGTAAATAGCAGAGGTGTTACTTGCTCTTTCCCCACCTCTGCAAAACCCTATTGTTTGATTTGCTTATATACTGATACTGATAGATAACATTCTCTTTTGAAGATTTTTTTTTTTTCCCTCCCTATAATTAGTGATATTTTTCAGAGTATTTTAAACCTTTTCGAAAACAGGGTACTTGAGAGATCTTAAGTTTCAACAGTCAATATGACTGAAAGAGACACTGAATAGTAAAGAATATGCTTGCTTCCTTAAGTTGTGCTAAAATGTATGCATTAGGTTGAGGTTTTTTTAAATTTACATTTTTATTTTAAAATTTTCATTAGTCAAGTACTTAGTTGATTGAAATGTGTTTACAAACAGTTAAAAGGCATTAAGTTAATTTTGGTTTAGAGAAGTGGTGAAATCTTGTGTTGTCTTCCACAGTTTTGCCTGGATTATATCAAAATACGCCTAGAAAGTCAGGAAGGTGAGTACATCTTTCTTTTTATGTTAATACTCAATATATATATTTTTTGAAGGAAGTAACTTTGTCAAAGGAGTTAACAGATGGATCATAATGAAATGTCGAATCTGGTTTTGTTATGTATGTAATAAATTTTACTGGGTGCCTGTAGTCAGATAAGAGGAAAAAAAAAGAGAGTATAAATTTGATCTGAACTGCCTGGTAAATAAATTCTAAAAAAAATGTTTTTGCATTATCTCTGCCTTATCTCTGCCTTCTACTGACATAAAGAAAAGTCACAGATAGTAGGAATTAGCCATCTGTGGTGTGCATGCAACTGAGTCATTAGTCCTTCCCCTTTGTCCTGGTTGAGGAGCTGTAGATACTCTGGTGATGACTGGCAAAGGTTGTCTTGAAAATGGCTAACAAAAACAATAGGCAAGAATAACCCCCTGTAAAACATGTTTACCTCTTTAACAGTTTATTAGTTCTTTTATTTCAGATGCATAAGTAGAGAGAAAAAATCACACAGGTGGCCACCACTTCCAGTCTGCAGCCAATGGATGCTTTGCTTTGGATAGCTGTTTGCCCTGTCTTTATGAGCAGCAGACTCCTTTCTAGTAGGCACAGGGGTGTGAATTCAGTTGCCAACAAGAAGGAAAGATGTAGAGTGCTGCTGCTGAACATTGGCTGCTAAATGCCAAGAGAAGGATAGGGGAATCAGTTAAAAAAAAAATAGGGTGAGGGATGAGGAGGGGAAAGCACTCCCTCCACTAATAATAAGAACCTCTAATATCTAATACTAGTAAGGTCGAAAGTAATGGTATGTCTTTTATGTCCTTTTTTTTTTTTTCATCATATGGTTTTCTGTAATTATGTTCAGGGTGATGCAAATTAAACTCCTTATGCAGTAATCATTTTACTAACTCTTACGCATCATCTGTCTGGTCATGAAATATTTACTAGAATTTAACATATGAAAGGCCTTAGTCTTTTCAGGAATTCCCTGCAGTGTCTCCTCCCTTTTACAGGGAATGGAAGAGGAAATGGACTTCATGCATTGATTTTTATTTATTAGAAGGACTTTGTGTTGGCTCCATTTTTCCTTCTATCCTGTCTGTTTTGTCCCCTATCTAAGAGGATATAGTTGTTCTGCTGGAGGCTGCCATCAAACATGTGGTAGAAAAGTGGAAGCTGCCACTAACTAAATCTTTAAGTGACTAGCATTAACATTATTCCTGATCTAGAAACATTTACTAGCATTGAACTTTGGGGTCTTTTCACCAAATTCAAAGAACTTTGACTTCACACATTTTTCCTTCCATTTTTGTAATTAAATAAAACCTGTAAAATACTCAATGTTGGCACCACCAGCATCAGATGTGGTGTTAAAAATTTACCATGTTGCTGACATTTCCCTTTGGTAGTAAACTGAGTAAACCTTATTTTCCTCAGGCAGTCATATCATTTCTCTGCATGTGTTTATTCTCCTCTTAATTTTGAAGTTATTTTTTGTAAGGAAACTTGGTCAAAGATAAATCTACAAAGAAAATTTTACAAGTGTATTGTAAAATGTGTTATTTTAAATCGTCACTGGAAATGCTGTTTTTTCTGTGGAGTAAAAACTAGATGAAAATTGGTGAGAAGAAAACAGCGTGTTTCTGATTACTTTCCCAAAAGGTGACAGTGGAGTTCAGTTCATCTTTCAAGATATTAAGAGATATCACTTCCTGGACATGTGTTAGTTTAAACTTTTAAAACTTTCTTAAAAGTTAATGAACACATACTGATTTCTTGTTAAAATCAAGTGGGAAATTGTAAAGGAAACCTACCTATTTTTACTGTAATTTAATATAATGTCATTTTTTTTTTCTAGAATCTGAAAGCGATATCCGAGAGATTAACCTAAAGACTTCAGAACTTACCAAATGTGAATGGTGTAGTGTCCGAAAATTACCAGTAGTTTTCCTACAAACAGTACCATCTACCTGTAGTAGCCTGAGAGACCAACTGAAAATGAGTAAAGATAATGTCTGGTACGAATGTAAAGGAGACAGTAAGTAAAACAATTTTAGTCTACTATTCCACTTTAAATTGTGTTCCAATGTTTTGAATCATGAGTAACTGCACTAAAGAATAAAACTGGAATCACTGGCTGTGGCAGGTGTAGTGTTTTTCCAGACACGATCATCTTCCCAGGCTGATGAGGAGTACAGCTCAGAACAGCTTGGCAAAACTGTAGTCTTTGTTTGTCGAGACACATGCTAGTTACAAATCTAGTCAGTTTAGTATGACTTTTTTTCACTAATATTTGTACTGAATGAAAGCAAGCTGTTTTGTTTAGCTTTTGTATAAGGGCCTTTACATTTATTGACAACTTTTGGTACTTCTGTTTTCTGTGCTGTTCTGCTCACGGGCCTTAGTTTCAGTAGAAACTGTGGTGTGGGTTGGCTTGGGGTTTTTTCCCATATGCTTGTAGTGATGTGGTATAGACAAATACCTGCTTGGAAAACAAGTGGATTGTCTCCATGTATCTTCAAGTTTAATTTCAACATAGTTTTCCTCAAGGGTCTAGCATCTTAATATGCACACTGTTTTTTAAATTAGCATAGAGTCCTCTTCCCCTTAAATAGGCTTTTCTTGAGGTTAAATTTTGTGGTTATTTATACTTGTATTCAGCTTCATAGATTCACAATGCATTGTCATGGTTTAGCCCTGGTCAGCAACAGAGCACCACGCAGCCACTCGCTTACTCCCCCTGCCCCAGTGGGATGGGGGAGAGTATCAGAAGAGCAAAAGCAAGCAAACTCATGGGTTGAGATAAGAACAGTTTAATAATTAAAATAAAATAGTAATAGTAACAATGGTAATGATAATAATAATGATAATATAATAAAAAGGAAGATAACGAGAGAGAGAGAGAGAAATGAAGCCCAAAAAGAGGGGGGTGGTGTGGAACCAGAAAACAACCCACAAGTGATGCAACCGCTCACCACCTGCCGACCGACACTGCCAGTTCCCGAGCTGTGATTGCTGCCTCCCCCAGCCCACTCCCCCCAGTTAATATACTGGGCATGACGTCATATGATATGGAATACCCTTTGGTCAGTTTGGATCAGCTCTCTTGGCTGTGCCCCCTCCCCTCCCGGCTTCTTGCACACCCAGCAGAGCATGAGAGGCTGGAAAAGTCTTGACTAGTACAAGCACTACCTGGCAATAACTAAAACATCAGTGTGCTATCAGTATTATTCTCATACTAAGTCCAAAACAAAGCACTACACCAGCTACAGTGAAGAAAATTAACTCTATCCCAGACAAAACCATGACATGCATTCAAATGGGAGAGAATGCTTTCAACAATCTCAGAACTTCCAACATATAATACTGTTATAATAACCTCATTCACCTCCTATGAAAAGTATGAACTGTAAGGAGTATTGTAATTACAAAAGTAATTGGAGAGTGTGTGGGGGAGCTAGAGACAATCCTGGGAGCAGGCATTAGACCCCAGGTGAACACAGGTGTTCACAGGTGAGAAAAGGAGAAGCTTCCCAAATCCTTCCCTTTCCATGTCTCTCAGCCTTTCTCCCCCCAGCTTTTCTCTCTGAGGCTGTGGCTGCGAGCTAAGTGTACACCCAACTGCTTTATTATACTTGATGCTTATGAGGACTTTGTGATAATACAGTTGCTTTTTGCTTTGTGAGCAATGAAATTGCTTTAAGCCTGATTCCATAGCTGTGTAAGCAATTGTGTGTAGATGTCTAGTTCTCAACATAGGAGCACCCAAAACCCAGTTAGACACCTAAATTCTCTGTGCAGTGAATTGGGAAACATGCTGCTGAAGAACTATTTTTCACAACAGTTAGCATGCTGAATTAAGAATAATCAAAAGGCAATGGTTATGCGTGTGTCTGAAACTCTTCTTCTATTACAGAAAAACAGGTCCCAGCAGCTCTGAGTTAGCCAGCTACATCAGACTGGGATTTGCAGCCTGAAACTTATTCCCGTCTGTGACTGCCTAAATAATTCCTCTTAGGGCAACTTAAGTACTTTTTTTTATTTTTTAGATGATGTGAGCGGGTGGTATTTATACAACAGCTGATTGATCCAACTCACATTCTCCAACTTTTGGTAAAGGTATAGGCTGACCTGTTAAAGCTAAGCCACTGTACTAAAAGAATTACAAGATTTATTAGGGCTAGCAAGAGTAAGCATGAGAGAGTGCCTGGCAGTGTTCTGTTTGCAGAATGTTCACCCGGGGACAGAGAGGTTTTGGTTTGTTATGTCATAGGACCTGAAAGCAGGGCTTTGCTTTTCTAGGTGGTGAGATCCCTTTACCTGTGTGAGGAGATGAAGATTTTGATTACTGCAACGTTTTAAATTCCTTTCCTTGTTCAGATGCATACTTTTTAGAAATGGAAACTGGTTGCCAGTGAATCAGAGATCCTTAAGAGATTTCTGTTTCTATGGTAACAGAAATCTGATCAGAGAAGAATAACTTTCTTTTGTGAAATTGTCTTTACAGGCTTTTGTACTTACTTACCCAACAACGCATGCCTAAAATCAGTAAGAGTAGTTTTGTTAGAACTTTGTGTTTCTAATATGTGGTATACAGTTTGGATCCACTTTTTAAAAAAGCATCACACTTATTTTCCCATTTAAGTCCGGAAACAGTTGTCTCAGAAGTGTACTCTTTTGCCCCCTCAGTATTTTATTCAGTTTAGTTTCTAAGCAGTGGTTTAAGTTTTGCATCCTCCTTGCTAGCTACCCCAAGTTAAAATAGTATTTTTTCAACCCGTCACTGTTTCTGAGAATCTGTATTGTCTGAAAGAGCTGACATGTAGATGCCAGTGCTGTATCCTTGTACAAGTGATTCTTACAGACTGTTTTAGCTAAAAGGCTGGGGACCTCTGGGCTTGTATGCTGTAGTGCCTTTCAAAAAACAATAATGTTTTATAGTGTAACCTTCTAGGATCAGGACGGACCATGAATGTACCTGAATCATGGGGGTCTCATATACTGTTTTTTGTTTAACTTAGTATATGCTGTCTTAGTTCTCCCTCTTTTTTTTTTTTTCCCCCCTCCCCTTTTGCAGTCACATCTATTTGAAAGTAGGAGAAAACCAGGCTGAAATCTTCTAAAATAAAATACCATGTAGATGTTTACGGGGTTAAGTACATGAAAGCCATTTTTATAATAAACATTGAGACCACAAAAGCCCATCTACATTCTTAATACAGTTGTCCTTTTCTAATAAATTTCCACAGATGCATGTATTTGCATTGATTTTTTTTTAATTTTTTAATTTTTTTGAGAGCTGCTCTAGACTTCTTAGTGTTGTCCTGGGATAAATTAGGGCGTGGTGTTTCCCTACATGGAGAAGAAATTATGCTGAATACAGGATAGAAACTGTAATAAGAAAAAGGGAGTATTGATTAGAGAGTCTTACTGTCAGTAAACAGAGAAGCTGTTATTTTAAAATAATGTTTTGGTTTTCATTCAGTGTCTTAAAAATTTATCAGGTGTAATAATTAACATTTCTAGATTAAGGCAGAAGTTGAATGCACTCTTTTTGCAAATGTAGGTAGAAGGTTTTGGTAGTTAATCCTTCAGTCTATCTGCATACATGTGTATTAATGCTTGTATGTATTGTCAGCATTGTGTACACCTCTGGCCCGTGACTCTTTGAAATCTCTTTATAATTGTGACTTATTTTATTTTGTTTCTAAATTAATAATTTTCTCTTTGCTTTTTTGTAGGTCAGGAAGAACAGTACATAATTTTGATTTTTGAAACTGGTCTTGATCCGCATGCAAACTCAATATTTGAAAAAATTATTACTGATATTGGCATTAGAAATAATATTTCTGACTTCTTTGTGAAAATTTCCTTTGAAGAAGCCAATGGCAGGCTTGTTGCATTTACTAAGTGCTTGGAAGACAGTTCCAAAGGAAGCCCATCTCACAGAGAAAACAAAATTAAAAATGTAATTATTTTTTTGTTTTAGAACAAAGTCATTATATTATGTGGGTTACAAATACACTAAAGATAGTGTGCTAGTCACTAGACCAAAAAAACCCCCAGCAACTTCTGCTGGCTTTTATATGAGGATTCCCAGCCGGGTCTATGGTGGGTTATGAAACTATGGGAAATAGTCTGTGCGTTCACAGTGCTTTGTGTATTTAGTTTGATTTTAAGGTTGTACAATGGTCCACAAGTAATGTTGTCATTTAAAAATTTTTAAGGGACAAGAAATCTGTATTGTAATTAGACAACATAGTTGTTTCCAAATTCATCTACTGGTAAAATTACAATATTTTCAACAAGAAATTAAGTTGCAGTGTTGTAGTTAAATGTAATTAATGCTTCTTTAAACAAAACTACCTCTTAAAGAATTTTAAAGTTTTGTGGCTCTGCAAGAAATGAGTAGAGACCTGAGTGTAATAAAGGAACTAGGAAAGGAAAAAAAAAAACCCAAACTTGAAGTCCTTCTCAGAAGCAATGGATATTAGTCTGCTGGACTTCACAAAGCTTTTTTACCTTTTTGATAAATTTAAGCACAGTATGCAAATTAATATTGACTTTATTCTTCTAAGGTTGCTTCTGAGTCCAAAATGCAGCAGCGAAATAAACAGTTACCATATTTTGATGATGATGAAGAAATTGGAGAACCACATACAGTATTTATTGGTCCTATAGAAAAGTAAGATATTTATCTTTGCCTTATAACAATTCTCTGAGTTTTTGGTGTTTCATATTTATTATTGAATGTATTTTTCTTTTCAGGTTGATAGTTTATCCGCCTCCTCCAGCTAAAGGTGGTATTTCTGTGACCAATGAAGATCTCCATTGTCTAAATGAAGGAGAATTTTTAAACGATGTTATTATTGATTTTTATTTAAAGTAAGTTCTATTTCAAATCAGTTTTCAGTCATCTTTTACTTTGAAACTTGAAAAGTCCTGACATTAAAAATTCATAGGTCAGTTGATAACACTTTGTCTCCAACTATGTATAGCTCTAATTTTAAAGGTTGTTTTGTATTTTTTGCGAGAGATTTTGGTTCCTCTCCTACTCTGCTTGACAGTGGCATCATTCTCACTTGGAAAAAAGGTCCTTTAAAATTTCTTAGCATCTGAAGAGGAATTAACTGCAGAGAAAACACAAAAGGTGCCTTTTTAAGTGCATTTGTTTTTTCTAGAGTATTTGTGTTCCCTGGAATTTCATTTGTTTTGATTAACATAATACATCAGTTAATTTTTTGGTGTCACTGATGCCACAGATGTTAGAAGCATATTAAATTGTTACACACTGATATGCTTATGCTACGCATAAGGTGCTTGTGTATAATTTCCAGTCTATTGAAATATTTTAGAGGTGAAAAGAAAATTGGTGCATCTCTTTGGGAGCGTTTGGAGATTTAGTGGCTCAGTTACAAAATACGGGTCTTTTGTAGATAGGTCATATGTAACAAACTCACTGAAAACTCGTTTCCCTGCCATGATATAAAAATAAATACAACAGCAGCAGAACAACTTGTTGATTGATTAGAGCGCTTAATACCTTGAAGTATTGACACAGATAAGTGCATTCATGAGTTCCTGTGGTTAGTTAGTTCTAACATTCTTATAGCTATTTTGTGAAAGGCTGCAACAGTTTGGTGGGGAGGTAGTACTGTTGGCAGTCCTTTTTACTCTGGTGATGAATACTTTTGAGTTAACACCATGAATTTTTCATATTTTTTTTTTAACTAATTAGGTATTTGGTACTTGAAAAACTGAAAAAAGAAGATGCTGACAGAATACACGTGTTCAGTTCATTCTTCTATAAACGCCTTAATCAAAGAGAAAGAAGAAATATTAATGAAACTTCAAACCTTTCGTAAGTCTGTTGATAAGTCAGTTTTACTAAGAGCTAAGTATAGTGAAGACTACAAGAACAGATGCTTTACAGAGATTAAATCCTTACAGACAATATTATGATACCGACAGACCTCTAGGAAGCATTCAGACCTATAACAAACATAGAATATGCCTTGAAAATCTTAAACTGTAAGGTGCAAATATCTGGAGAAGTAATCTTTCAATTAAAATAAGCCACCCTACAAGTCATGTGTTGGTTTCTTCTTGCAGAATACAACAAAAGCGACATGGGCGAGTAAAAACATGGACACGGCATGTTGACATTTTTGAGAAAGATTTCATTTTTGTTCCCCTTAATGAAGCGTAAGTAAACATACCTTTTTATCACATTTGGTAAAGCCTTAAGCTTCATAATTCTAAAATCTGAAGTTATTTTATAGTGTGAATTGAAGTTAAAAATTAGGAGAATAAACATCTTTTTCCAGGTTATAAAAACAAAGTAAGACCTTTAATTGCACTGTTGTAGTATAAGAAGTATCAGATAATATAAAGACTGAGCAAAAATGAACTTTTCTGCGTCCTTTTTCTAGGTTTTACCTGTTCTCTGGAGTTCTTTTTTTCTAAGCTGTTCTCATTGATAACTTTTGGACTTACTTTTTTCTTTTAATGAGATTTCTTTGGTGTAGATGAGATCATCCTTTAGTTACAATAAACCTGTATCGGACCAAAATGCAACTGAAAATCTCTACTGCCCTGTATTGGGACCTTTATGCTTTTTCTTTATATCCTTTTGTCCTGCTATTTTTCTTGGGT
>VZTV01005540.1:0-15678 GCA_013400875.1 Anhinga rufa | reverse complement strand
CCGGGAGGATGCGGGGCGCGATGGGGACCCCCGCGCTGCCTCCACGCGAGGCCGTGGCTCCCCACCACCAGCACCCGCCACCCCGTCCCGTCCCATCGCACCCCACCCCGGCCCCCCGGGGGAAGCGGGGTCCCCCCGGGCTCCTTTCCGCGGGTGGCGAAGGGCAGGCACGGCCGCCCGCCCCGCCGCGGCCCGGGGCGCCTCTCCGGGGACCGGCGCGGGAAGCTGAGCCCAGAGCCATTTCATCTCCCCGTCGTGGCTCCCTGGGGAGCCCCTCGGGGCCGGGGCCGGGGGGAGCAGGTGCCCGCGGGGCCCAGCGGGACGTGCCGGAGCGGGGGCACGGCTCAGCCCCCGGGGGCACCCGGGGAAGGGCTGGTTTTCTCCCTGGGAGCCCTGAGCCAGGCGGGGATGGAGGAGCGGGCTTCCCCTTGCCGGTGGCTCATCCCGGCGCGGGGGGGGGTGTCTCTGCCCGGCCCCTTGCTTCGGCTGCGGCGGGCACAAAGGCGTGCGGGGCCGTGCGGGTGTCCCCATGGGATCACCATGGGCGATGGTGACAGGCTCGCGTCCGCATTTCATCCCCGCGTACCTTGCTGAGGGGGGAGCCCCACGCCTGTCGGTGATCCTGCGCCGAGGGAAGTCGCGGATTCAGGGTTGAACCCAGACCCCCCACACACCCGCCCCCAAGCCCGGCTCGTGGTGGGGGGGATGCGCTGGGGGACCCCATTTCGGGGCTGGGGAGGGGGGAATGGGTTTGGAGATGGTGCCCGAATCGGGGCCGGCGCTGGGAGGGAGATGCGGGGCTCGGCGCTGGTTTGAGCGGAGAGGGGTCGGTGCGATGAGGGGGGTGATGATGAGGGGCCTGTGCCCCCTCGCCCCAGGAAGGCGGCGGCCATCGGGGCTGGGGAGCAAAGCGAGCGTGAGCCGAGGGGGCTCGGGCATCTCTGGAGCGAACACGGGGGGGTTTGTGGGTGCGCTTAGGAGCAGCTGCGTGAGATGTGGAGCGAGGCAGCGCGACGGTGCCGTGTGTGCCGGCTTCAGTGGCTGCTCCTCTCCATGGCCCAAATCTCCCCAAACTGGGGTCTGTCCCATGGTCTGCGGACGGGCTGGGGGTGCAGGACTGAGCCCCTGGGTTGTGCAGGGCTCCTGGGACTGGGGGGTCCCGGGGGTCTCTCACCCCCTGCCCATGAGGCAGTGGCTCCTGCAGGCAGAGCTACGATGGTTTGGCAAGGGAATGATGCAAGGGAGAAGCAAATCCCTCCTTCAGCTGTGGCGTGGTGAAAGCGCCTTGGTAGGAGCTACTGTCCCGGGCCAGAAAGATGGCTGGGATTGGAGGCGAGGGCTCCAAAAGAGCCAGGGAAAACGGAGATCCGGGTGCTCTCCAGAGAGCAAATGGGTCTTTGCATCTCAGCATGGCACAGCAGGACCCAGCGCCCGTGGGGGGAAGCCTCCCGCCCTCCCTCCCTTCTCCTGGGGGTTTATTGCCCCCAGACAGTCTGATTTCCTGATTGCTCTTGCTCACATTCCTGCAGGAAAAAAGAATTAGCTGGGGTGTCTCTGCTGGGAGCATCCCACCACCCAGGAGAGGTGCAGCCTCCCGGTGCCGCCCATTTTCTGGGGCCGGGGGAGCCATGGGGTTCCGTGTGCAGGGTTTGCCGCGTTCGGGAAATATGGTGAACGCCGGGTAAAAGCGAGTTATTTTGGGTAGCAGAGGGGCACCGTGTGTGTGCGGCTCCCCTGCCGCAGCGAAGGGCAGGGTGCACCCAGCGTGGGGCTTTGCGCTACCAGGAGCAGGGTGGTTTTGGGGTGATGTTGAGTTTTTCTCCTCCAGGTCGGGCTTCGCCTCCTGCCCCGCTTGCTGGTGGCACAGAGTCGCTGCTCGCCTGCAGCGAAAGAGCCGGGGCTGATGCCGGCGGCTCTCCCACCGCGGAGCATCCCAGCACTGCCTCAGCCCCTCTCAGAGAGGGACCAAACTCTCAATCCCACCCCAGCCTCGCTGCTTTTGGGTGGCCCGTGGGGAAACGGGCTCTTCTGCCGATGCTTTCCCCATCCCAGCATCCCGGTGCTTCCCGAGAGCCGCTGCTGGCTCCGTTCCCTGGGGAGGGAATCAGGCCTGGGAGGGCAAAAGCCAGCACCGGCCAGGGGGAACAAGAGGCAGGGCTCAGGGTGCCGGGCTCAGGGTGCCGGGCTCAGGGTGCTGTGCTCAGCACCCACCGCCCGCATCACACGCCGTGCCCCAAACCAGCCATTGGGGTCTAACACCCCAGAGCCCCCCATAACCCGCTCCTTCCCCTCTTCATTTACATATGTGAATGATGACCCACAGGAAGTAATTGTGGGAGAAAGAAGGGAATTGGCCTCTTTAGATCTATTAAATCACTTTATTACAGGAACCAGGTCTGAATGGCCCTTCTCCGCAGGGAGCGCGTCTCCATCTCCCTCTCCCTTTATCTGATCACAAAGAGATTAAAATCTCGGCAGGACAGGAGACTAACAGGGCTCCTCGGGGGCTGCCTTTCCCTCGCATTGTGAGCTAAAAATGAGGCATTTGGGTTCAAATGCCTCCCCTGGACACTGGAGATGGATTCATTTGGGGGCTGTGGAGAGACAGGGGGGATGAAGCAGGGAGGAGCGGAGCAGGTCCTCCCCGGGGAGGCAAAGGGCTGAGCAGCACCCGTGAAAGGGTGGGGGTCTCGAGGTGGCAGAAATCAGGCTGGTGCCGGCGCAGACCCCGAAGGTGGGGTGGTCCCCTGGGGATGTGGCTCCTGGGCTCGCACCGTGGCTCTCTGGGCATCGCTTACAGGAGCGTGGGGCTGCTGGGGAAGGGAGAGGGTGGAATCTGGGCACCCCGTGGCCCCAAGGGGCAGTGCCGCTGGCCGGAGCAGGAGGAGCGAGTGCACCCGGCATGGTCTGCAGCCCATCCCCAAGCCTGGCCCTGCCAGCTCTGGCTGAGAGCGGAGGGGAAGGGGCTGCCTGGCCCCTGGGAACCGCTGCTCCGCACGGCTCGGCTCTGTGTCTGCAAGCGTTTCTCCAAGCCAACAGGTCTAAAGCCTTGATGAAGGCAATGTTAGTTGGAGGTTTTTTTGTTCTTTCTCATGATTTTGGCAAGGAGAGCCTCTGGGTACCGCTGAGACCCCACAGCTGCTGTGGCCGCAGGGTGTCCGGCCGCATCTCGGTGACGTGGTCCCGCGTGTCCTTGCAGGGCCGTGAGGCTGTGCCTGTTGCCAGACCCGCTGGGGCTGGGATGTGGCACTCCTGCCCTGCCCGAGTGCCCAGGGCAGCGTGGGCATGGTGGGGGGCTTCAGTCCCCCCGCGGTCCCCTGGGTGCTGCCAGCCCCGGGAGCCGCGTGGGTGTCGGGGTTGGCGGAGGGGCTCCATCCCTGCTCGGCCGGGCAGGGGACGGGCCGGAGGGGGATGACGGCTGCTGTGGGTTTTGGCTGAGCTGCCCATGGCTGTCGCCCACCTGCGCTCGTGCCGTCCCCCTCTGCGGGGCCGGGAACAGCCAGCCAAGTCGCGAGCGTGTTGTGAGATCTTAAAAAAGCACGTGTTTGGAGGCAACTCCATCCCTGACTGTGCAGGAGAGCAAAGGCAGGGGCACAAGGGAGGATTTCGCTGTCGGGGAGCGGGGTCCAGCCTTCCCGTGGGGTCCCCTGTGACCTTTTCCCCCGGGCTGGGGTGGTAGCGAGGGGAACCCGCTCGGAGCAGCAGTTTGAGTTCATCGGTGCGGACCCGTGATGCTCGCAGAGGCACCAGACGCATTTAATATCTCACTTTTTCTGCTTTCTCATGCGCATCGTCCCTGCGTTTGCTCTCCGGGACCAGGGCCACCCCGCAGCGCTGGGTGGGCACCCCGAGGTGCCGGCATGGGTGGCTGCAGGACCTGGGGGCACCAGGGTTACGCGTGTCCTTGGGGAAGGGAGCCCCAGGGGTACAATCGCAGGCAGGGAGAGGGCTGGGAGCGATTTCTTTGTTGGTTTTGTTTGGTTTATTATTATTTTTTTTTAAATAACTAGTGGAATAAAATTGTACCGCACCGCTTGTGCCCCACGTCCTGATGGCAAATAGTGAAAGAGAGCGGCTTTATTCCACCCCTGAAACTCCCTCAAGACTCACACACACACAAAAAAAAAGCCTCCTGTCTCTGTCTAAAGATTAACTGATGGCTGCAGGCACATCCCTTCCCCCAGCTCCCCCTCTCAGCCCCAGGGCGAGGGGCAGGGAGAGAAAACACCCTTAAATGGTCTCCTAGATAAAATGGCCCAAATGAATGGGATTGCTCCCGCTGGAGCCGGGCAGGGCTGGGATGGAGCCGCTGGCTTGGTGAGCCCCTTTCCCTGCCACCCCCAGCTCCGCTGTTTTCTTTTCCCTGTTTACTTGGTCCTAAGAAATAAGTAGGATGAAGCTGAAATCACGGACGGAAGGTGCACCGCTGCTCCCGGCCGTGCTCCGGCTTTAATACGGGAGTATGAAATTAATATGCAGGAGCTAATCCTAATTAGCTGCCTCCTGGGACGCGCGCGGGAGGGTTTGGCACCCTCAGGGTGGGGAAAAATACAACTGAAGGAGCTGAAGGTTTGGATTTAGGGCAGGGAGTTGATGGATTAAACTCCTTGGTGGATACTTTTCCTCCCCCCCCCACCCCCCCGAATTAGTATCAAGCCTTTAATTTTGCTGGTTTACGGTGGAAAATTAAGAGCAAGTGTAGTTACTTTGGCAGGAAAGTGGCTTTATTTTGGTTTTACGTGAATTGGGAAAAAAATCCTTGGGGATATTGCTCCAGGTGACAGCAGGGAGAGACTGGAAAGCCCTGGTAATGTTTTGTTGAGCCCCCTGTGCTCTCCCCGATGGGCTCCTGCAGGCATCACCCTCTCTATCTCTGCACCAAGCCCCCGGAGCTGAGGGAGGACCCTCTTTCCCGAGCAGCATCCACCGGCCGCTCGCATGGGGGCTGAGCTGCAGGAAGGGACCACGGAGCGATTCCTGCTCGGAGCCGTACGCCCATGAGCTCGAAAAGAGCAGCAGTGCAGTCCCCGGCGCTTGAACCGCCGGCGCCGGGAAAGATCTGCCGTGTGATCTGGGCGGAGGGAAAGGCTCTGCTCCGGGATGGATCCAGGAGCTGGCTGTGAAGGCAAAGGGATGTTTCCCTGCCGGCCTCGTGGCTGGCGGCGGGGAGCTGAGCTGCGGCACGGGGGGCTTGGCTCACTGCTCCGCGTTGGTGGAGTCTGACCCTGCCAAAATCTGCTTGGGGGGCTGCTTGCAAGAGGAGACAGAACAGGGCTTGGAGCCGTCCCGTCCCGGTGGGATCGCGATGGCGTCGCCCGGTGGCATTCAGAGCCGTGCCCCAAAACACTGGGCGAGCATCAGCCCCCTGCACGCCAGCTTATTCCCGACGCTGGGGCCGAGGAAGGGCTGCTCTGCGCTGGCTGTGCCGGACCTGAGCCCCGCAGGGCTGGGGGTGGCTGAGGGCTGGGGCTGCTCCCCTGGGGATGCGCGTGTCCCCCCCGGGTGGGCCCTTCGGGGTCGTGGTGGGGCAAAGGTGGCCGGGACGCCCGGGGCTCTGCGGGCTGCCCTGCACCCCGGCCAGGCTGGCTGCTGCGTCGGTCGCACAAAACAAGGGATTTGGGGGGGACGGGGATGATGCAGCTCGGGGGGGACAGAGGGGTGCAGAGGCAAATGGCGCAGCATGGTGGCCAGGGTGCCCTGGGCACCACTGTGGGTGCAGGCTGAGCAGAGGGGACCACAGTCGGGGTCCCCCCAGCCTGCGGGAGAAGGTGGGGTGCAGTGATGGGGGGCAGTGACCCTCTGGGATCTCGGCAATCCCTGCGCCCAATGCTGGGACCTGCCGGGAGGGGGAGGGGGGGTCCATCTTCCCTGGCCCCGGTGCGTTGCTCCACCTCTGCGGAGTGGGGGAAACTGAGGCACGGGGACTGGCTGCAGTGGGGTCGGGCTGCCCGAGACAGCCGGGCCATGGCCTGGCCGTGTCCCTGGCACAGCTCGGCGCCGCCACTCGTGTTCCCACAGCCGCTTTTAACCCAGCGTCCCCAACCCGGCTTGTTTTCCGAGGGATTTAAGTTTAAACGGCTGCAAGGCTCCCGCGCTGGCAGGAGGCGAGGTGCAGCGGCCGCTCCGCCCCAGGCCCCTCCGGACACAAAGATGGTTTGATTGAGTGGCCGGGGCTGGCTGGGAAATAAACGTCCCCTTGTGTCGTGCTGGGGAGGCCGCGGGGACAATGGTGACCCCGGGGCTGGCCGAGCCTCTCCAGCGCCTGGTGGGCTGGGGGCAAACCGGAGCCTGGCCGTTTGGGGAGCAGCCGCTGGATTTGGGGTGCTCCGTGGTGTCACCCCAGGGGAGGGGAAGCAGCTCTAACGGTGGGCTCTGTGATGAGGGATTTGCTGGGTGGGAGGGAGAGGAGGGATGAAGGCACCCACATGCAGGTGGGGAAGGGGGAATGGGTGAGGGTGGGGGACACCCAGTGCCGTGCTTGGCTGCTCATGTGCTGCATCTTTGTCTGCCGTACGGAGCTGCTGGGGTGCGGGATGGGTGAGGGAAAAGCAGAGAGGTGCCCGCTGTGACACCCAGCGAGGGGGTGTCCGGGGGGGGCCACAGAGAGCTGGGCCAGCGCTGCTTCTGTTCCTCATCCCGCTGGTTAACTCTGGACCCTAATGATGACAAGTGAAATCCTTGTGCTAGGATATGCTTTAAAACAGTTTTATTATGAGGATGGCAATGTTTTGTGGTCCCAAGCCCAGAGAGACCCCAGGGTCACCCTACACCCCCCTCCCCGTACCAAAACCACCCCTCCAAGACTGACCCCTCAGCTCTGCCGAGGGACCCAAACCCCAACAGCACCCGACGGGCGAGCCCCGGCTCTCCTGCAGCGGGCGAGCTGGGCGCAGGGCTGATGCGCAGAGGGGCTTGCAGGGGGTCAGAGGGGCCGCGGCCGTGCTGGCCACCCTTCCTCCCCCCACCGTGGCCTGGAACTCCTGGAATTTGGGCAGCGGGAGCGCGGCTGCCGCCGGCCCTTTGTTCTCGCTGGCCGGTGGCTCCCGGCCCTGGCCCTCCCCTGCGCTCCCCCTCATCCCCAGCATCCCCGGCTCGCTCCAATCCCCCCCTTCCTCTCTTTATTTTTTTGGGGGGGTGTGTGTGTGTGTGAGTGTGGAGGCCTGGGAAGGCTCCGGCTTTGTGTGTGGTGTGGGACAGGGGCTCTGGGCCCCTTCCTTTCAGATGCAGGAGGTATGCAGCTAATTCAATGGGCTGCAGTTTGATTACCTATCTGATAACAGAGGAATGCCAGCAATGTGTGTGTTTTGGGAAGGGGGCAGGGGGGATGCGCAGGGACGCCCAGCCACTCTGCAGCTCACATCAAAAGGCTGCAGCGGGGGGAGAGCTGGGGTGCCCCGGCTGCTGCCCCCCCCCTTCTTCCCCGGGGAGAGGGCGTTTCCTTTGGCCTTTTGGCGGAGGGGGCCGGGGGGCCGGGGAGGCGGTTGTCATCCTCACCCGCTCCTGGAAAATAAATCGCTTTCCCCCCCCCACCATCATGTTGCTGCAGCTTCTGCCCCAGCCCTCCTCTTCCTCGAAATGGGGGTAGCGGATGGCTCGTGGGGGGGAAGGAGCTGGACCCCCCAGCACTGGGGGTTTGGCTGCTCCTGGGTGATGGCGCCCAAGGCATGGGCTGTGCTGGAGGGGCCGAGCTTGTGCGCTGGGGTCCCCCCTGCCACGGCTTTGTCCCGAAGCTTGGGACTGAGCGCCTGGGAGTTTTCATCTCTGCAGTGTAAACACAGCTGGGCCGGCCGGGGCTGTGAACACCCCCCCGATAAGGATCTGCGGGAGGTGGCTGGCTCTTGTCCCCCGCCTCTGGAGCTGCCTCCCGCGCCACCGAGCGATGCTCGCCATGGAGTGATGCTCAGCTCCTCCTCGCCCCTGAAATGCCACGGCTGCTCCTGGAACGGGGCAAATTTGCCATCCGTGGTGGCCCCCGTTGCCCAAACCACCCCGCACAGGGGGTTTTGAGGAGGCTGGTGGGGTGGCACGCTGGGGATGGGGCAGGACGGGTGGCCGACACTGAGGTGCCAAGGCTGAGCCGGGCACCTCCTGTGTTGTGCTGGCAGCTGCTTTGGACACAGAACTCCTGCTTGGGTGATGCTCAGCATCCTCCCAGCGATGCTCAGCCCCGGGGGAAAGCCGAGCTGGGGCTGGGGAGCAGTGTCTGGCTGTTGCGCTGAGCGTGGCAGGGTGTTCGCCAGTGGTAGGTGGTGACGGGACTGCCCAGACCAGCCCTGGATGGGCAGAGGTTGCTGCTGAGCTCCTGTCGCGTCCTCCTTGTCATCGGGGACCTCGTAGCTCGTGGTTTGGCTCTCCCTTTTGGGAGCAGGAGCAGGGCAGAGGGCAAAGGCTTCTGCAATCCCATCCAGACTGCCCTGGACCCTGTCCCAGTGGGCACGTGGACCGGGTGGACGTGGGTGAGTTGGCCCAGCCCATGGGGTCTGTCCCACGCGGAGCCGGGCCCCCAGACACAGAATCAGGGGGAAAAGCAGGAGAAAAAGGGGCCTCAAGGGTTGTTCCTCGAGCTCTGCTGCGTTCCCACTTCCCTCGTGTGGGAAGACACACAGGTCTTGCAAAGAACCACCAAAAAAAATTCCCTCCTAAACCCCAACAACTCCGTTTCCTCCCTCTCTGCTTTTACGTGGGGTGTTTCCACGTGGGTCCTGGGGAGATTTGGGGGTGGAAGAGGGGAAGGGAGAGGGGAACGTGCCTGTCCGTCCCCGGGCAGCGTGCACACAGAGGCTCGGTGCGGGAAGAATGGGCGGCCGCAGCCCACGTGACGGGACACCAGGCCATGAATGGGGGAGATGCTCCATTCATAAATGCAGGGTCTTGCTGCAGCCGCGCAGGGCTCTGCTGGGAATCCCCAGCCCGCTGGAGCTGCTCCTCCCTCTGCCAGCAAATCCCCCTTCACTCTTTGCTCATGCTCGTTTGGGCTCCGCTAATGAAGTTGAGCAAAAGCCCTGCTCGAATCATTGCCTGGGATGCAGCGATCCCGGTCCGGCGGAGCAGGCAGTGATGCTCACGGCAGCGCTTGCTGGCGCGGGGGCAAGAGACGTCGGCTGCATCACCCGTTTCAGCTCCCTGTGAATTTGTTCTGCTAAAATGGACGGAGCTCCTGAAAGTGGAGTGGATTTTTTTCTATCATCTCACAATCCCCCCCCATCTCGGTCTGGGTCTGAACTCCCGAATTTGATTGCACAGTGATGACTGATGTGGTGATCCTGGGAGGGACAGGAGATGTTCCCAGCAGTGGCGATCTGCGGCCAAACAGCTACTTAATTAATTATTGCGGGCCTTTAAAGGGCTTGAACAGAGGTGAGGGGGCTGCAGTGCAGGGGGCTGGCTGGGACCCCAGGCCTTGCTGCGGGTCCTGCCACGAGCGGGGTTGCACGTGCCTGTGCAAAGCCTTGAGATCCTTTTGTCTTTTTAAAATGATGTTTTGGATCTCCCTGCGAGCATTCTCAGCCCTGGGTGTCGGGAGGTGTAGGGGCAGCTCTCGCCCTGCAGCGCGGGGCTGGGTGGGAGAAGGGGGCTGTTCTGCGGTGCCGAGAGCCAGCGTTTTGCAGCAAACGTTGCTGAAATTTGGGTCAGAGCTGGCTCTGCCGGCCCTTCCTTGCAAACCAGTGAGCCCCGCTTGGCCAGGTGGCTCAGCTCGCCGAAGGCTCTGCGTTATCAAACAGGGCTCCAGAGATTTTAGGGAGACAAAGGTGCCTGGTCAAGCTCGGTCTGCGATGTCCGTCCCCTCACGAGGGGCAGGCACGGGGGGACGTTGTCAGCCCTCGTGCCACAGGAGGAGTTTGCTGGGCTGGGGCTCGTTGGGCGTCCAGCGGACACCCCGGCTTGGCGCTGAGCCCTGTCCTTTCCCCGTGCCTCCCCAGAGCAAGCTCCACATGGAGGGTTTCCGCAGCCTGAAGGAGGGCGAAGCTGTCGAGTTCACCTTCAAGAAGTCGTCCAAAGGTTTGGAGTCCATCCGGGTGACCGGCCCGGGGGGTGTCTTCTGCATCGGCAGCGAGAGGAGACCCAAGGGCAAGAGCCTCCAGAAGCGCAGATCGAAAGGAGACCGGTAAGGGACGGCCAGGGCCTGATCCGGGGCAGGGTCCGAGCCCTGCGGGCACCAGGAGCTGCCTGGCACCCTGCCTGCGGCATGGGGACGGGCTCGGGTCCGGTGGGGCGGGCAGCGACCCTTCCTCTGGGAAAGTGGCTTCCTTCAGCGGTTAATGAGTGGCAGATGCAGCTTGGTGGGGAAAGGGCAGCAAACCAGCAGCTAAAGGGCAGAGGTCAGGGACACCCCGGGCGGCCGCTCCCCTCGTCTGGGGGGGCAGCGCTGGGCAGGGGTAATTTTCTCGAAGAGAAACCCTTCCTTGTGGGAAGGAAATGGCCGGACGTCCTGGCAGCATCTCCCACGGTGAGGCTGGGAGCCCTGGGGCGAGTTTCTAGCCAGCCCTTCATCCTCTCTCATCCTCTCCATCCTGGCAGCCCGGGGATGCCTCGTCCCAGCTTTCCCAGCGGATGCTGCACGCCCCACCCGGCTGTTCTCACAGATGGGTTTTAAAATTAGTCGGAAAGGAATTAGGAAGGAAAAGGAAAAAAAGTCTTGTGGCCCTCCTAGATGGATGCAGGATTTAAAAACGGACACAAGGCAGCTCCCTCTGCCCACACCGCTCTGGTGCGAAGGTGGCACCCGGGGGACGAGTGCTGCAAGGGTACAGCCACGAGAGAAGCCGCGTTTGGGGTTGTCCCCACACCTATGGCCACGGTCTCCGCAACTGTTCTCCCGGCTGG
Source organism: Anhinga rufa (assembly GCA_013400875.1). Lineage (NCBI taxonomy): Eukaryota > Metazoa > Chordata > Aves > Suliformes > Anhingidae > Anhinga > Anhinga rufa. Next base: position 4,854 of record VZTV01005540.1, on the reverse strand, counting down.
GGCTGTCAGTCGTCCTATTGCCTGTTCCTGCTCTGCCGCAAGCTTTTGGTCCGTAGCGTGTGATCCTGGGTGCAGGGTCTGTAGACACAGGAGCCAGAACCGTGATGGAGCCAGAGGGGTGGAAGCCCCTCGACATCCCTGATTTTTGTTCCCCGAGTGCTCCGTGTCGGTGCGGGGGTTTGCTGCCATCTCCTGGGTACCAGCAGCACCACTGTGCCAGGTCCAAACCGGCCGTGCTGGAGCTGGGGCTCGGCGGGGACCAAACCCAGGGCCACCGTCTGCCCCCCGAGAGCCGACCCCGCACCCCTGCAGCAGCCGGGTCATTTTAAGCCCAGCTCTGGCTGTGAAGCCAGATGGTCCCAGGCGCAGCCACAGCAGCATCCCACCTCATTTTGTTTCTCCTCGAATCTCTCTCCTCCCGCCCCGCAGATGCTACAACTGCGGCGGTCTGGACCACCATGCCAAAGAGTGCAAGCTCCCGCCGCAGCCCAAGAAATGCCACTTCTGCCAGAGCATCAGCCACATGGTCGCCAACTGCCCCGCGAAAGCACAGCAGTCCCCCAGCTCCCAGGGAAAACCTGCCTACTTCCGAGAGGAGGAGGACATGCACAGCTCGGCCCTCCTCCCCGAAACCCGGGAATGATGGAGGGTGGCGGGGAGGGGGGGGCTTCCACCTGGATGAAAAGGCTTTGGCAAGGCAATGGGCAGCCGTGGGGGCTTGGAGGAGGGAGGGCAGGGTGAAGGACCAGGGAGGGAAGACAGCAGTGCTAACGGTGGGGACCTGGCGTCTCTGCACAGAGCTTCTCCCCCTGTTCCCAGCCCGGGGAAAGCCCTGCTTTAATCGGGATGGCTCGTTCCAAAAATAGGGGGAGGCAGCACTCAACACACCTCTTCCAGCTAAAAAACCCTCCATATTTGATTCATGTTTATTCTTTTCCTAAACGAAGCCAGGCAGTAGCGTCTCTGGGAGGAGGAGCAGAGAAGCAACGTCTCAGGGGGGAGCTCGTGGCTCCTTGCTCTCCTGAGCTTCAAACAGGCTCCGGCAGAGCTCGGATGAGCTGCAGTGGACCCGCTCCTACGCCTGCCCTGTCCCTCTCTGCCCCAGGGAGGGAGGCCGAGGGGGGAAGCCTGGCTGCAGAGTGCCGGGGAGATGTCCGTGGGCTGGCCCCGCGGGTCCCTCCGCTCCTCGCGGCTTCTCACTTGCAGGTCAGTGCGAGGATTTGCGGTTTTTCTGTGGTCGCCCCATGGCTGAAACCAGCAGAGCCCAGATTTGGGCTCAGTCTGGAAGGAAATGGGGCATCTCTCAGGGCTGGGCTAACGCAGCCCATGAGCAGGCGGCAAGCGAGCTGCAGCTTGGGGGAGATCAAGTCAAAAGAAAAACACTTTTTTTTCCCCCCCTAAGCCTTCCCAAGTGCCAGCCCAGAGAGCACAAGTTGTTTCATGCAGCCAGCTCTTCCCCTCCAAGGCTTTTCCCTGCCTCTGAAATGTGGAGCCGGGGAGCAGGAGGGCTTCATGGAGCAGAAATACTCTTGTTAAGCCTTGGGCACCAGACGCGGGGCCGAGCCGGCTCCCAGGGATGTTGCTGGCAGCGTTTCCCTCGGAAGCCGTGTACGCAGCCCAGCCGGGGCTCGCACAGATCCAGCCGGGGCTTGATCCGGACACCAGGCTGCCTGGCTCTTCCCCCGGGCTCTGGATCAAACCCACCCAGGACAAAAAAAAAAAGCACCTCTGCTCCTTCTGCCCATCCCACGCTCCAGAAACCGATGGCTCCTGGGCTGAGCCTCCCCAGGGGCAGGGGACAAGGGCGCCCCAGGTCATTAGCGGCTGCTGTCCTCCCTCCCCACCGGCCCCCCCAAGTCTTGCCTTTATTTATTGGCCCTGGTGGACAGCCCTTCTCCCGGGGCAGCCCCCCCGTCCGTGCCGAAGCCAACGCCAAGTGAAACCTGCACTAGGACGTGCGTGAATGACGTATCTTTGGGTTTGTTTGTCGTCTTTGTTTTGGGTGGTTGTTTTGTTTTTTTTTTTTTAATATAAATATTCTGTTTTTGTATTTTTGTATATTTTAATCTTTAAGAAAAGAAAAAAAAAAAGAGAGAAAGGACGTAATTCCTGCAACTTATTCTCAGGTATTCGAGCAATCTCAGGGATAAAATGCCTCTGTAGCCCAGTGCTGGACAGAGAGGAGGGTTTTTTCTAACAGCACAAAGACGTGACAAAGTTTGTATTGGAAGTGTAGATCTACCTCACTGGATGTTCCCTAGGTGGACTGACATGTTGTCAAGCTTTTCAGTTGTGTTTTTTGGTGTGTTTGGGATTTGTTTTCTTTTTAACTGTATTTTAATAGAGTCTCTTTCCCTTCCCCATGGACTGAGGAGGAATTTGGGTCTGTAGATCCGTGTGCGGGGATGGAGAAGCCAGGCAGTGCCACGGGGCAGGGAACAGCTGCTAGAGCCCGTGTCGGCTCCCCAACTCCGGATTTTCTCCCAGCCTGGTGGCTTTTGAGGACTGTCCTCCATTTCTCTCTCCTGTTTACGCTCACATGTCCCCTACCCGCCGTCCCGATGGGAACGCTCCAGTTCGCCCCACGCCGAGTCCCCCCTCCAGTTGCCCACGGGCTGGCGTGCCGCACGGGCTCCCAGCAGTGTGCCGTAGTGGCTGGGGGTCGGAAAGCCAGGCTGGGGGTCTCAGCCCCTGGTCAGGGGGTCCCAGCCCATTCAGGGGGGACATGGCAAGAGCAGGCAGCGGCCGGGGAGGTCGTTGGGAGACTGAGGGTTATCCTCAGTCCCCTGCCCTAACTCGCCCTCGAGCAAAGGGGTGACCTCCTAGGATGAGGGACCTGGTGCCAAGATGGACCCGAGTCCAAGGGAGGTGCAACTGCTCCATCTTTCTCCTCCCTTCCCAGCTTCCCCCAAATGCTGGCTGGGGGAAACTCTGGATCCCTGGTTTTGGGGCACTAACACTCTGCTTTACAGCCCCAGGGGCTGGCTGGAGCCTTCCCAGGGAGGGCGTCTCGCCGTGCTGGCGTGTCAGGACGTGGGCGCAGTTTCTGCTGTTTTTTAGGTAGCGATAGGTTTAGATGTAGAGCAGGGCTGGAAACGAGACGGGGAGCACCTACTCCATCCTCGCCGACGGGGGTCACCGGGGGGGATTTGCTGAGGCTTTGCTCTGCCCTGCGGCACACCGGCACCCGCAGGGATGGGGGAGCGGCTCCCCAGCTGCTTGCCTGGCCTGCTCCAGTAGTTTTTATGGTGAGGTGGTGGTCTCTTCTTGGGAGGGTGTGGGGAAGGACTTTTTAGTTCTTGGCTGGCAATGGGATCTATACAAAACTGCTTCAGGAAAACGGCTTTTTGTCTGAACGGGGTAAATGCAATAGAGCGCACTGGGCTGCGTGTCTAAGCCTGGGCCTCGGTCCCGCTGCCGCGTTGTGGGGGGGCTGTTGGCCTTCCCCGGCGCCTCGGTTGTGCTGGGGAAACTGCTGCCCCCCCCTAATTCTTGTATCTGTCTTGAAGAATTGTGTAGGACCTTTCCCCCCTCTCCCCCAGTTTAATGGTTTGGTGATTTTTTTCTGCTAGATGTCTAGTGTGTGTAAATACCTCTGTAAATCTTTCCATTTTCTCTCAGTATTCTCCTTGATTATTGTTTACAAAAGTAAGAGGAAAGAAAAAAAAAAATGGGAAAAAAAATAGCCAAAGCGTCTAATAGGTTAGGGACCAGGGAGACAGGATCTTCTCTGTATACTCTGCCTTGCAACTCTGTGTGGGGATATGAGCTCTGTAACCATCCCTGTCCTAGGCTAAAGCAAATAGCAAACGGCTTAGAGAATCACTCAGGTTTCCCCCAGGGCCAGCGTGGTACTGGGATCCAAGAAAACAGGGATTTTTTATCTGTAAAGGGAAGCCACGTTGGAGAAGATGGGATTGATTTGCATCTTCTCGTTGCATTTGCCATTGCGGTTCTTCCCGTACCTTGACAATAATTAACTAAATCGCTGCATCATCACCCACCTTGCCCATGCTCGGCTTGCAGGCGCTGGGCACTATGCATTACGGGACAGTGAATCACGGGCGGATGAGGCTGCACACTCAGGGTCCGGCTGTAACACGGGAGCGTTTGAATGTATGAGAAAAAGATGTCCCTCACGAGAGGACGTCTCCCCCTGGTGCGAAAGCCTTGAGTCCCAAGATTGTCTACGAGGAGACGGAAGAATGTAATCCATGTTTACTGCTAGCAACCAAAGCTTGTTTGTGTCAAACTCATGAATTTTTATGAAGTGGGTTGGAGGGAGGGAATAATCGGGGTGGCTGTGTGCGGCTCAGGGGTTACCCCCAGCCGCGCTTTCCAAAGAGATTCCCTGCGGGAGGCCCTGCGGCGAGAACCCCAGTTCCTGTTGCTGCAGGTTTTTCCCCCCCTCCTTCAATTTTATTATTTTTTTTAAAATTTGTTTTTGTACCAACTATGTAAAATGTGGGTTGTTTTCTTTTCTGGAAAAAAAAAAAAATAAAGACCATGGGCAATGGCTGCTGGTGATGCTCTGCGTGCCGTTACTCTTTTTTTCCTCCCCTGGGGCTGAGAAGCCCAGGCCCAAGATGGGTGCTGCCTGGGCGAAGAGGGAGGGAGCGCTGGGAGCTGGGGAACCCCACAGCAGCTGATAACCAGCCTGGCCGCGCTGCTGGCTTCCAGCCCCCCCGTAACCAGCCTGGCCTCAGTACCAGCCTGCGGCCCCTTCATCCCGTACCCCCCCCATCCTCGCAGCCCCCCGCAACCAACCCAGCCCCACTGTCAGCTTGCACCGACCCATCAACACCCCAGCTGCGTTAGGCCACCCCAACTCTGGCACGGCCCTGTCAGCCCCCA
>VZTV01005534.1:9967-41912 GCA_013400875.1 Anhinga rufa | reverse complement strand
TGCATATATATACACACACATATCTTAAAACGGAGATGAAGACATTTTAAGTGGTTCAGATATTTGCATGAGTGGTAGGTAGTTCCCCCCCCCATCAGTTAAAACGCTTGTCTCGTCGCAGATCACAGAACCTCTTCCTTTAAAATTAATAGCCAAGTCATACTGAACTGTCCGCTTTCAGCAAGATTGCTTTTCAGTGTTTGTATAAAGTTGGAAAAGTGCCACAACGAACGTGTCCAAATACCTTTCACAGTCAAGGAGAAGGGTCTATAACGCAAGCTATTTAATAGATGAAAATGTAAATTGTAATCCTGGCCTACAGGAAGCAGCTTATGGAATGGCACCGCATGAGCGTACATTTCTCCAGCCTCATTACTCTCTCCTTTGGACTGACTGGCAGTGGACTTACAGAGGGACGAATAAATATATTACAAGTAAGCAAAATAAAAGCAGTTTGAAGCAAAGTGTTTACTAGATGGCTTGGAAGTGGAATTGTCTGCTTGAAAAGCAAACACAGGCCTGTTTGGATTCCTTACTTTTATTTTCATGTCACTCTTTTCTCCCTTGGTCTGGGAGTAGAAATTTAGGGAAGAGTGAGCTTCTGAGCTGTGCCTGGAGGTTAACAAACAGTCCTGTGTCATTCACAAACCAAAACTGCATTAAAGTGGCCAAGTCTGGGACCCTGTGTAAGGGTTTTAAGGGCAGAAGGGCATTATTGTTATGCAACCAAACTGGAATTAGGATTAAGAGGAAATCGGAAGATATAAACAAAAGCAAATTCAGAGGCAAGGCACTCAAACAAAATTGGCTGTAGGCCGCAACTATCCATGCAATGCAGCTAGTGCTTTATTAAGTGAAACTGTTTTAGAAACATGTACTAAAGGTTTTTTTTTCCTTTTTCTCAGGCTCAGTCTGACTGGGCAGTCACAGCGGAATATTCTCCCCAGCTCTGCTTCATACCAGGATGAATCAGATATAGTGTTCCTAATTTTCACAGTCATGAAAAGGTAATAAAACTAATACTTATGCCTTAGCAAGGGGTTACAAACTGTCTCATACGCACTCCTCTGGTCATGCAATAATACTCATGTTTAATATTAATCTCACATGTCTTAATGGGTGCACATGAGTTAACAATGCTAATGGTATCTGTGTTTTAGATAGTTCTTTGCGTACTGTATGCCGAGTAATGCTTGATATTACTTGGCTGCTGGTAGCCATGTATTAAAAACTAGCCGTCATTAATTGGCAAGTGTAGACATGCATTATTTCATAGCCACAGAGAACAGCGTCAGTGAGTAGTTGAGTGCAGGGAGGCAGCTAAGCAGTGCTTGTCAACTCATCACTCCCTTGGAGAAAAGGGTGAGCAGCGAGATAAGAATGTTTGCTGACTATACAAAACTTTAAAAAGTTTGCAGGGGTGAGGGTCATCCATAAAGAATTGTGGGTGACTAGGCAGTAAAAAGTAGATTAAATACAGGGCAGACAAATGCAAGATGAGGTAGGTACGGAAACCTAGTCCTGACTTTACATGAACGATAGCGATGCTGAATTGGTTGCTGCCACTCAGGAGTGGGACTTGGAGTATGTGTGGCCTGCATAAACACCAGCTTGGTGTTTGGAAATGCAAGGCACGTTTTAAGGAACAGGACAGAGGATAAAACAGGGAACATATTTATGGCGCTCCACATATCTGTGGTGAGCTCCGCACCATGAGCACTGTGCCCAGTTGAGTTTCCTGCTTCTTGGAAAGGAAATTCTAGAACTGGAAAAGGATAAGAATGATGCTCAGCTGTCTGGCTTCATGTCCCTTGAAAGGAACAATTGAATAGGCTCAGCCGTTTTTCACTCAAAAGAGATTACTTAGGAAGGATATGCCTGAGGCCTGTCACACCCTAAGTAATTTGGAGAGGGTGGATGGCAATTGACTTTTTGAGTACAGACCATCAGATTTGTGGCACTGGGAGCCAGGCAAGAGGAGATGGCTCTTCACAGGGTGACACGGGGGCGGATGTGCGCAGTGCCTTTCTGAATGGCACACTGGGAACAGGGTGTTTCTCTGGGGTGCAGGGGAGATAGGCCAAGTATTTGGAAGAGGGCTGTGCTGAGAGTTGGTGAACAAACACCCCCTCGGGCTCAGGAAATTCCCAGCACCGAAAGCAGTTGAAGGCTATAGGAGTTCTGCAGAGGACATATCGTATGTTTGCCTTGTTTTTCCTCTTCCCTTGATGTTTGCCCGTGGCCTGTGGTGGAAACAGGATGTTGGACTAAATGGGTTCTTCATCTGAGGCAGGATACCTCTTCCTCTGTATTCACGGAGAATCATGCTGTAACTGATGCTTACACACCTGGAGCCACAAAACAGCAAGTAAGCCTGCAAGATGGGGTCTTTCAAACCAGATTCAACGTTCATCTGTACCAGGAGTTACTTACAGAACAGCTGCTGTGCCGTGTCTTTCCATTTTGCCTCATGATATACTTCTATGTGTCCACAAAGTCTTAATAGCAATCCGCGTACAGATGCATTGCAGTTGCATACCTACAGCCAAACCACCTTTTTGTGCTCCCCCAGTAAAAATATTTGTTCCATGAGAAAGAGATCTAACAAAGTCTTACTTTTCTATGGGTTTGTCTTTTGAAGGGAGTGGCTGTGGAGAAAAATTCCTTTACCAGTCTCCCCCTCTCCCTCTCCTTCTCCCTCTCCCTCTCCCTCTGTTTGACGGTTCAGGTGGTAGCATCAATTTTAGCGACATTTGAATTCTGTAGCCAGCAACTGACCAGCCAATACACGCAGGCTGTTGGCTGCGGCTTCTTAGCATGACTAAGGCATTGGATTTTGTCCAATGATTTAAAATGCTTTTATGGGAGAGAACAGCTCACTTGCATCCTTAGGGGTGTAAGGCAAAAAATGCCATGCCCTCTGCGATTATATTTCCATCAGGTTTTTAGTTTGATACACCCATTTCTTATGTTACCTTAAATAAATAAATGGCAAAGTATTGCTGGCTTCTTGGTGAAAAAGAAGCAAGTGACCTATGAAAAATGAAGGGAACTTGTTAAAACCAGAGAGTGCACCTGCTTGGATTTGTATGTTCTCTTTCTGAATTCACCTATGCTATAGCTCATGGATCAGAGATATGCAGTGAATCATCCTGTCGGACAGAATGGGACATGCAGAGTAAATTAAGTTTGTCATCTTTCTTTGAGATGTTCTCATTTGCTCACTACCTGTAGGAGGGGATTTTCATAGTAATGTGACCCGTCTTCACGCTCCATTTATCATCTCCCAGCTGATGTATATAATCTTGGTTGAACAGATAGATAATGGAGGAAACACGTAAAGTGTTGAATGCTTGAGCAACAGATCTGAAAAGAACAGGTAGGCAAGAATTGAAGTGCAAATGTTTGAAGACAAAACTTGGCATTCTCCTCTGACAGATGATCTTAATGCAAGTTTGTTATTATTTTCTTGTTACAGAAGATGACAGAATGTGAAATTACAATGTAATTCTCTTATTTGCTAGCATTGTACATGACTTTTCTGTTTTATTACTTTTATTGAATAGGACTTTAATATGTTTGCTTTTAATATCAATGGAAAACACTGGTTTCTCATCTATGAACAGGAAAATGTCAAGGCATGATGAAAAAGTTCTGCTTTTTACTGTTTCGGAGATCGCCACAAAGCTGACTGCACACTTTTGTTGATTGGCAACCCAGAAAGAGAAATTTGCTTTCGCTATTTTACCGGGAAAATGATCTCTGTCTTCCATGCACATAAAGAATGGGAAACAGTGGCAAAATTACAAATGTGCTGTAACTGCAGTACCGCGGCCTTTGACAATTTGATATCTTCAATACAAAGAATAAAATCATTGTAGCAAAGTAGGAAGCTATCTTTCTTTTTTTTTTTCTGAAACTACAGTACTGGGAGCTTTTTCTTGCCCCACCAATGGCTGGTAGAGGAGATGCTATGGGTTTGAAGACCTGTCTCAACTGTTGTGAGGTTTCAGTTTTTTTTTTTCCAAATGTGCAAGGCTTTTCATGTGTAGGGATATTTGTATGTCATGTGAAAGGGATGTGTGTATTGGCAGATTTTTTTCCCCCTCTCAATATTCCTATCTGGCCAGTTATTTAATCCATACAAGAACCTTTCCTGTAGCAACTTAGAAACATTAAGAAACTGCCTAATGCTTTAGTCACTTTTTCTTTCTATCAAAAGGATCTCAGGTATTTCTGAGACAGAAAATCGGTACATCATCTATTATACTAATCTCTGAGACATAAGATCTAGCTGTATTGATGGTGAAAGGCTGAGCATGCTGGAGAGAAGAGTAAAGTTCTGGTCTTCCTGAAGTGTTTAAGGAGATTGAGACTGTAAGTATTTAAAAAGAAATTATTCAAATTTCTGCTTTATATCATTCAATGTATTATACTTTTTTTTAAAAAAAAAACAGTCATACCATAAAGAGATTCTTTTTATGATTGCTTCCAAGTCAGCCTGACTTCTTCCTGTGTGCAGAGTAGCTGGAACAGAAAACCGCAAAACAGCTGACAAAGTCTGCTGTAGCAAGAAAATCATGTCCCAGTTAACAGGATTTAAGCAAGATGTGTCTCTTCCAGTACTTGCAAATCTCCACAAAATGTTTTTGTGCCGTTGTCCACAGGTTTGATCAGATCTCTCTTCAGAATTTGGCTTCCTAATGTTATCCCCAAACACGTGATGAGAAGTTCATCTCACAGCACTGGCCACGTGCACCTCCAGGCCCCTGCCCTGCTCTTCAGGACAGATGCCACCAGGAACTGCTGCCAGTTCAGTGCGTTGAAGCTTGGGAGGAGAAGGAGGATGTGGAATTGATCTCTGTGACTGGACCATGCATTTTAGGTTCACAGCAACCTACCTGTGAGAGAAATATGGAGCCAACATGTGGCTTAAGCCTTCTAGCAATGCAGGACCAGTGGGAGGTGCTTCTGAGGGACTATGTTGGCTGCAGTATTTGAGTCTTGAACATAATCTGAATGTATCCTCTCAGCATGACCAGAAAATAGTTTCTGATCAGGGTCTTTGCTTGCTACCTGGATTCCTTCAGTTAGTTGGTTTTGTTGTCTTAGTTTTGTGGGGTTTTTTCCCTAGGGGAAAACTCTGCTTTGTCAGGCCAGAAAATATCAGTGACAATTGCAATTTAACATGCAACATTAATTGATTTCTCTCTTGGAACAGGGAAAAATGGCTTCCAAAGGTTTTAATACCACCAATTTAGTTGAAACTGTTTATGAGTGAAGGAAAATTAAGAGTTCCTGATGCCCCTAACTCCTTTCTTACAGGTTTGAGACATATACTACATTCCGTTGTTACTTCCCCTTCATCCAAATGTTCCTGGTTAATCTGTTCAAATCAAATTCTTGCATAGCAGCAGCAAGATAGAGCCAGATCCTCCCATTTATTTTTGAGACTGGTTTGCTCTCTTTCAGAATTGGTTTTCTTTGTTGTATAAGTACTCTGAGTTTTGGCATTTGCTGGAACCTTTTCTCTGAAGAGCATGGTACATCCGTTTACTGCCTAGACTTTTGGAAGTAATTTGTCAAGAATAATAAAAAAGAGGGGAAAAAAAAGTTTTTTCTCTTCCTGACCTGATATGGGATCTAGTTAGTGATCCAGTGACACAGCACTTTTGTTGCAGGAGACTGCACTTCCTTGGTTTTCACTCAGCCAGAGCTTTAATTACAACAGAGGTCAAAGGCTCCCCGTTTTCAGCATTCTCTTTGAATTTGGAGGCAATGGAATGGTTCACCATTGAGTGAAAGCATCCTCACCTGCCTAGGAAAGCATCCTGGCTAGCATCTGGCTGTTCCCTGGCTGGAGACCCGATACACGCAGCCACCAGCTGTTACAGAGGATGTCCCACCGGTGCAGTTCCACGCTGGGAGGGATGTGCTACTTTTTCATGGTCCAGATGTGTTCTGTCTCTCTAGGGTGTGTCAGTGTGGTTATCGTTAAACTCAACCAGCTTGGATTTTGATTTGTCAAAGTTTGGATCTTCCTCAAGTCACATTTTTTCACTTTTTTTTTTTGGTTTTGTGTTTTTTTTTTCCTTGAGATTTGCAGGATGTTCTGAAGGTTGCATATTTTCCTAGGTTATGTTTGAGGTATTTTTAAGAGTTTCAACTATTATTTTTTTTTACTTTTCTGAGAAAGCAAGAAAAACAGAGTTGGTGAAGTCTCGGCAACATCTTATGGATTTGTTAACTTTTAGCTTGGTGTCTACCAAAGTCTGAAAGTGCCTGTACAAATCACCTGAAACATCCATGGTCTTGGACCGTTTATCTGCACTAGCCACTCCATCTCTTCTCCAAGCAATGTAATTTCTCATGGCAGATTCAAAAGCACTGGAATGCTTTATCCCAATTTCTTTATTTTCTGCATCTGTCCCCCCTGTTGTCTATAGGAGTGGTCTTCTGGAGCATTTTAGTGCTATGAGGTACAACCTCAGTTTCTGCCCTAATACCCTGATAATTTAAATAGTTTCCTTTTTTTTCTTTCATCATTTCATTAATTCAGTTGATATTGTGAAACTTGCTTTCTTGCCACTTCTTACCTTTCCCAAAGTGATCACTCAGAATTACACACTGCAGCTAACGTCTATAGAACATAAAATCATCTTAACTTAGGCAGGATCAGGGTTGCAAAGTTCCTCACAGAGGACAACAGTTCTCTTGACTCATATGTTTATGTGGCAAATCCCAGAGGGCCCACCCAGTAAGCAGAGCATGCTTTCATGGTAGCAGATAACAAGAACTTTACTTACTAACTTAATCACACAGTATAATGATTAAATGAAGACCAGTGTGATACTGATATGATATGGCAAATTCTTGTGCTGTGGTATATGCCTAGGAGGTGTGCTTGGAAAATAAATGTGGACAAAGCACACTTGCTGGCTACTTGGCATTCAAGCTATTCTTCCTAATCTTTTCCTTCTGGAAAGACTCAATCCATCTGCCCCTTACCTTTGACAGTTTCTGATGCTGTTACTCCTGCTTAGTCTAACTCAAGCTAACTTGACTGAAGCTGCTGGTAGGTTACTAGTACTTATCTTCTGATTCTGTTTTTATGCTTAATGATTGTCAGATACTAATTTCTATATTATCTTATACTAAATTCTGTACTTAGGTGTCTTAAAAAAGTTATGATTAAATGAGGAGTCTACATGTTCCATCATTGCTTCAGAGAACTGCAACGGATCTGTAAAGATCAGTAAATCACTACTCCCTTTTATGGTAGCCACATTGCTTTCTTCTTAACAGATCCTCTTTATGCAGCTGTACATTAATTCCATTCTCTGTTATAGTTTCTACCGAGGTCTCTGGTATGGAGACCAGACTTACTGCTCTGTCATTTTTTTGTATGCTTCCCAAGGGTTTCCTTGACAATTCTGAAAACTGCAAATAAAAGAATTATTTTGCCCTAAGCTACAGAAAGTTTTAAAATATTTTTATTAAATGCATAGCATTTTTGATGAATAAACAAGATAAAACCTTGCAGTTGCGTCTGTTGGACTGACATAGCATGAATAACATAACATACAGCGTGTTCACGTGCATATTTTAATGAACTTTCTGGGTACCTTTTTTGCATGAGAAAGCAGATACACTAACGGCTTATTTAAAAAGGTTTAATTATTATCTGTGATAATGACCACTAGAGGGTGCTCTTATTACTGTTCCAGGAACGCCGTTGGGCTTTCATCCGCAGAGCTAAAAGGACAACTAATTTTAACACTATAAAAATTTAAGTGAGTTCGTAATAAGTGGAACCTTGCTAAGTTATTTGAAATCAGCCATAATGCTTGGCTGTATAATCTCCGCCCAAATACACTCTCCTCTAACTTGACACTAAGCTGGACAGTATCTTCAGTTACACAGCTTCACTTTAATACATTTGTGTTTTTTTTATATTAATGCATCTGTAAGATTAGCAAGAATTTTCGTTTACTTTAGTTACATCTCACACCTACAAAGTACATATTAAAATGTTTCGTATTTGATACAAAAGTTAATAGCTCCTTTCCAAAAAGAAAAAGAATGTCAGTGTTTTGTACTGCAAATACTGCCGTCAAGCTTTTGCACTGGATGAACTTCTGCAAAAGGACTTGTTTTTGCTTTCCATCTTGTTAGTGATTTATTCAGCGAAGTTGGACAAGTAACTTACCACTCTGTTTTCAGAGACACGTCGTTTTCCACATCCCAGAATTTATAATTTTTTGGTGAGTTTTACGCCTCTGTTTCCCTGTGTGTAAAATGAGAGTGTATCCATCTTGGTTTTAAAATGCCGCTTACATTCCTAATAGAGAGCGGATGCAATATTAAAATGGCATTTCCCACTTGACCGCCAGTTAGTAAAGTACGTGTGTTAAACACGATTCAGTACACAGGTAAGCCACTTGGCTAACCTGGTTTCAAATGTGATGATCAGACTGCTGTATTTGCACACACATCACTAATCTTTTGTGCCGGTTTGTGCTGACACCATAACAACTTCCAAGCAGACCACCCACCCTGCGGTGCAGGAATGCTTTTTACACAATTGACAGACCTTTGGGTTGTTTCCTTTTTTTTTTTTTAAATCCTGTTCCTCTGAATCTGTCGTTTATAGAACAATAGATGCAAATAATGGTAGCAACGTTCAGTTTTCTGTGTGTTCGTGCTGCTGACAAAAGAGCATCGAGAGTAGAGGAGGCAATTTCGCCTCTGTAGACGCTGAAGCTGGTGAGATTTACTCCCGCTGTAAGTCACACTGTGCAGTTTTGAATGAAGTAGCCAGCTTCTGGCTGATTCTTTTTTCTCTTTCTCTGAAACTGAAAGGAGGCAGCCCTGAGAGGCACAGCAACTGAGGCAAAAGCTGCTGTACTGCTGAATTAACACAAACCACAGCTATGTCACTCTGGAATCAGAAGTCCGGGGGCTTGCCTGCATGCTAGGACTGCCACCCAGCATGGCAGCGCAGTGCAGGCTCTGTCCCGTCCTTACAAGGGGGCTCCAGGATGCCTCTGCCGGAACGGCCATGTCTGTGCTGGGGCTAGCAGTGCGGAGTTGCTCTGCCATGTTAGAGGTGCCCCTGCTGACCTGACGCTACTTCAAAATGTCCAATCACTGAAATCGGTTCTTTTTATCCATTTCAGCAGTAGTTTGTGAAGTGTATTTCCTAGACTTTCTTACTAAGGATTAAAAATACAGGTCTTTAAGGCAAACACCTAAGAAAAGTGCATCCTTTCTGTGCACTCCTCTCGGCAACCACTGGTGCACTCTTCTGTATTTAATGTGACTCTCAGTCAGCATAAAAGTAATGTGTAAGTATGGGCACGTGTTAAAAGTGTCCTCAAGCCCCCGGTGATACCTCTTCAGTGGACTCTGTAGTGGGAGTGTCTACCACGACCAGTGAAGACAGCTGCTAGCAAGATGGTACAAGATCATATAAAGGATTAGGAGCACACTTCTAGTAAAAATCTCTGGACACCTGTCAGAAGCAAGGAACAAATTAATTAAACAAAGACTGCTCCAGGTGTCCTCCTGCTGCCTCACAGGATGTTAAAGCACTTGGAATCCTTACATTAAAACTGACTTCTATAGAAAGTGGATTCCTGGTGGATTGGATTGTCATGCTTAATTTTTCTCCATGCAGTAGCTCCATTGATTAGCAGTGTGTAGTCCAGCTAGGGAGAAGAGGAGAACCACTCAGGGTGAGCTAAGTGTAGTCTTTCTTAAATTTTTGAGACCTAGGTATCTGCAGAGTTGCTGTAGAAGCAAGATTCCTGAGCAAGTCCCCTTTTTCCCACGCAGAATTTTTGTCCAGGCCAAAAACCAGAATCTGGGATGTTTTTCTAGTATTTGTGAGTGTCTGGTAGCCTATTCAAAGAGTAGCACTGTATAACGCAGCAATAAATATCTCCAAATGCACAGCCAACATCCAGACATCCTGAATGGCAACCACAACACATGCACAGACCTATTTTTCTGTGTACAACCAGTGAATCCAAAATGACCTGAAAGCTTCAAAACCTTCATCCATGATTTCTGTGGTCAACCTGCTTGTGCCTAACCAGTCCTGGGTGTTCTGGGCACACCTGTAAATCCAGCGTGCGTACGTAGTGCTCACAGTGGAACTGCTGTGCAACACATATGCATTGAGACGTCATCTGGTAGAAATATGGGAGCCTTATACAAAAGTGCTAGTGATTATTATGTGGTTACCCCATCTGAGAGACTGATTCAGGATGAAAAATCCTATGTCAAATTTCTGCTTGAGGCATTTTGGCTCCAGCCACAATGTGTAAAGAATCTTTCACAAGATAACAACATTTGACCACTGCAGTCTACGTATTGCTATGTCAGTTTCTATTACTTCTGGGCCCTCCAGCTGCCCAGAAAGAGCAAGTGATTTGAGTTCCTTAGTTGCAAAAGGGACAAAGCAAAGGTATATTAGAGTTTGGCTGCTTGACTAGTTAAATCTGGCCCACCTCAGTGAATTCAGTGCTAAACAATTATGAATTTGCTTAGTGAACACCTGAGATGTGCCAGAAACTGGAGAAATAAGTGAGGTAAAAAACAGGGACATGCTTTGAATTGCTTTTAATGCTTATCTTTTCAGTCAGTAAACAAGCACATGGATAGTGTCTCCAGATTCTGCAAAACTCTGTCACATGTGTGTTCTGCTTCCTATGGTTTACTGTTAGTGACAGAAGATGCTATTCAGGTCTTGTCAGTGTTCAAAAATGTACGCTTCCTTTCCCTTCCACCAGGAAGAGCAAATTACGGACAGAAGGGAGAGTGAGTAGGAAAGAGAAAAATAATATTGTTGTTATTACTGAGAGGATAGAGGGCATTTTCATGAAGGAATTCAGCTAAGGCTGCAGATCTGAGCTCTCGTGTGCATAGCATACCTCTTATGTTAGCTCTAACAAGTGTCTCTCTGATAATGTTGCTCACCTCTTGCAGCCATGCAAAAATTCAGGCTTCTCAACTAATCTCATCCTTTAAACTGTCCGTGATGTTAACCGGGGTCCATGGGAGACTACTACAGATGATTTGGACTTTGTGTTTTAGGAAGGAATGAATCATGGGAGCTGCCCGTTTCCTTTAGGGGCAAAGTGAACCACTTTCCAGTGTCCACCTGACCCCACATGGGACAACAGGTGTAGTGTCATTGGCTGTTCCCACCTCTTCTATCTGGGCAACAGTTCCTCAGGGCAATGGGGCTGGTGCTGCAGAGCCTGGCGTACCGGGCTCAATGGGGCACTGAGCTTGGGTAGAGCTGGTAGGTGATACTTTAGTTTAAAGGGTAATTAGAAACAAAAGATTATTTTTGTTTTCTTTAAAACTTTCAGGTATTCCCCAGAGGGCACCGCATGAAGGCTGCTACATGCAGGATCCTAAGGATGACTCTTGACAGCTTCCTACCTTTACCATGGACAAGGCAACACCTGTGCGATTTGTGGGAATTGCTATTACAGATAATCCTTCAATGAGATAGTCAGAAAAATGGCCGAAGGTGCTTCAGCATGTATGCCAGGTACAGCTCCTCCCTCACGCAAATCCTTTCCAGTACTGCAGGGCAGGCAGCAGTGCAGAGATACTGTGTGAGTCAGAGAGCTGATGGCTGAGCACTGAACCACCCAAGAAGTCTGTGGGTTGGTGTTTCAATCGTGCATGGAGGACGTTGTTTCTCTGTCAAAAACACTTATGTATTTGATTAAACATGAATTATCAGTCCTGGCTTGCAAGGTTGGTCACACCAGATGGGATATGGTTCCCAGAATCTGACAAAGATTTATGTCAGAAGGCATCTCTGGAAGTTTCCAATCCAACCCTGTGCGCCCAGCAGGGCTCACCACAACGCTAACGTCAGGTAGCTCAGGTTCTCATCTGGTTGAGTGCTCAATCTCTTCAAGGGCAGAGATCCCACCACCTCTCTGGTGCCTCTCCCAGGGCTGCACTGCTCTCATGGGAAACAGTTTTTTCCTCACATCCAACCCCTCTTACTTGTGCCCTGGGACCTTCTGACCTGCCACAGGGCACCTCTGAAAGGAGTCTGGCTCTGTCTTCTCTGTCATGCCCTTCAGTCAGTGGGAGACTATAACTAGGATCCCCCTCAGCTGTCTCCTTTCCACGCTGAGCAAACTTTCCTTTGTATAAGTTGTTAACTATGTTTTGCAGAATGGCTTCAGGTGAGAACATTTTTTTAACATGGTCAAAAATACATTGATCTCCAGTCAGGAGCTGGCAGCAGGCAGCGAGAAGGTAGGGCACATTTTCTTTAGATGGCATGAGGCAATGTGCTGATTGGAAGTCACTGTGGCCAGTTTTTAATGAAAATAGTAATGATTTAATGATGTGTGGGGATGAGGCAGGGCAACACAGAGGTGTAATCTTCTCTGAATGGTTTGCCACTGTTGGCTGCCCCAGGAGAGGGTCTCATGCTCCTCCTTACTCAGCATCACAGTTTGGCCCCATTTGCTGGGGCCAGGTATGTTCCTCCTGACGGCAGCAATATTTGCTTTGGTGGCTTTTCTCTTCTGTTACTTTGGCCATGCACTTTTGTGAGTTTGTCTTGTGGGGTTTTGAGCCAGGCAAAACTGTTGGATCTACAGTAAGTAATGGTAATGGTTCACAGAGCTGGATTGTGTACATTAAGAAGAAATACCTTTTCTAGCTGAATGTGAAGCTGCTGCCTGCTAGTTTCATTTGTTGCGTCTTTGTTCTTGTACTGAGGGACATATGAGTAGTTATTGCCTATTGACCCTCTCTTTGCCTCTCACCACTGATGGGATCTACTTTCACTACAGTCATCTCTTTTCTAGACCAATGTGTCTTGATATAGTTGGCTGATGAAGAAACCCTTCCTTACGTCTCATCATCATCCCAATATCTTTCTGTCCTTTTCCAGTTCTTCAATCTCCTTTCTGAGCTAGGGAGATAAGGGTTAAATATTACTCCAGTGGCCTTGTAAGAGACTGTGAAAGAGGAGACTTAAAAGGAGGTGTTTGTATATGTTTAGCAGGGAGGAGAGAATTGGCCAGTTGCTGGTTGTTTATCTAATGTTTTCTCTGGTTGTCTGAAGGCTTCTCAGTGATGTAAGCAAAAATTATGACCTGGACAAGATCTTACCAGCATGACTGTCACCTTTTCCTTTGTCCAGGCCCTGATCCTTTAGGCATCTTGGTCCCAGTGGTGGTGTAAACATTTCCATGTTGCCTAATTTGCTGCCTGCCAAGATGCATTTGAAAACAGAGACAGTGCCTTCCCTCACCCCGAGGACAAGAACTGTATTCTTATGAGAGCACTTTTGAAGAAAAACTGCTCCTTTTATTTCATCCCCCTTTCTTCTTTCCTGTCTACAATGGTCAAAAGGTACTGTTTCAAGGTGGCAACTGAAAACTCACTCTCACTCATTTGCCATGGGGAGGTTAACACATATTGTACCACAACTGCCCCACACATGTAATCTGAAGATTTCTCCCATATTTGTTGCTGGGGCTGGTTTCAGAATCCAGACCAATCCCGCGTGTGGAAAAAGCTGTGACAGGTCCAGGTGTTCAGACAAGACAGCGCATTTCAGTGATGGCCTCTAAGGCAGAGGTACCCATAAGAGTTACTCTAGAATGGGACTGGGAAGACTAGAAAGCAGAAGAGACCCTTCAGAGATGATGTGACCCATGAAGTGAGGCTGCTGGAGAAACATCTGGCAGAAGAGAGTTCTTGCAGTGACTTGCAATGGACCCTGGGGGCTCCACAGCAGGTAACACTGGAGTCATTCCCCCTGCAAGCAGTTT
Organism: Anhinga rufa; assembly: GCA_013400875.1. Lineage (NCBI taxonomy): Eukaryota > Metazoa > Chordata > Aves > Suliformes > Anhingidae > Anhinga > Anhinga rufa. The sequence goes on along the minus strand of VZTV01005534.1, from coordinate 28,086 downwards.
CATGTGTGAGGGTCACAGCAGAATCCTCAAGCCCTGAAAGCAATTCAGGTCAAGCTAATACCACAGTTATTAGAGCAACTGAACCCGTCGGTTTTACTATTAGAAAACAGCTTCTCAGACATGCCTGGAAGAAATGAAGCTATTTTATTTTCTGAGTAGCCTTCTGCAGAGGAAATAGCTATGGGAGGGGTGTGTGTGTGTGTGTTTGTGGAGAGGAGTGTTAAAGCTCATATCAGGCTGAAAAACACTCCGGGCTGTAGACAGGGGAAGGCTGGCAGGATTCTCTATCTGCTTTCCATATTTGTAAACACATGGGTCTGGATTTGACATAGAGTCAGCCCCCATTTTTTTTGCTGGCACAGCCCAGATCTCAGAAGCTTATTGCGCAGGGATTGTGGCAGCCAGAGCAAGAGCTGCTCTTTGTGCAGATGTGGCTGTCCTAAAGTAAGCAACAGGCACTCAGGGGGGCAGCAGAAGAACAGATGAAGCAGTAGTCTGTACTGCTTTTCTACTACATTTCTACTAGGAATGATATGCTAGTGAGATGCCCTGTGCTTTTTACAGAATTATCCTTTTTTGCTGTTGGACTATTTTATCCTTCCAAGTCATAAAATACAGCTCAAAAGGAAAAATGCTGCTTGAAGAATAGCCCAGAGAGCAGCAAAGAGTGGATTTTTGCAAACAATTTTTTCAAACCATTGTTCCTGGTCTCCTTGCCCATGAGCCATCCCCACAGTTCAAGGCACAATGTTTATGGTATTCTTAAGATACACATACAACAATGGGCAGCTCTGTAATGCCATGAGATCTGCATCACCTGTGATAAGAGAAGACATGAGATGTATGCTGCTTTGGCCTTAAATCCCATGGCATCTGTCCCTCCCTATCCCCCAGTTCTGCTTCATGACCCAAATATTAATCTAAATAACATCTCTGTGCTTTCCTTTAACTTCCATCAAATCCTGCAGGGGATCTTGTACATATGAGAGCTTCTTCCTCTGGCTGCATACTCAAGAAAGCCTTTTAACAAATGTAGAAGATGGACAGAGGTTTTCTGCTCTCCTGTTATTCCTTGCAGCAAACGCATGCCCACTGGAGGAATCAGGTTGTTTTCTTGTTCAAGGAGTCATTGGAGATGAACCTCCTTTCAAAGTCCTGGCAGGATAAAGCTGCTTCTCCTGGCAGCAACGGAAACACATGCCACGAGAGAAAACACTGGGGTAGGTGGCATCCAGAATCCCAGGGGTGGAGGGGAGCTGGCTGGTGCAGGGAGATATCATTCATACAACCTCTGCATCTGCATGAATATCTCTCTGACCATGTGCTGTAGCATCTCTGCCAGCTTTTTTCAGCTTTTGTGGAGACTGCTGGAATAGAGGAAGGGAGAAGCAGCTCCACTCTTTGGGGTATAGATGTTTTACACTGTGGTGTACAGCGCTGCTGAGGAAGATGGACAGGGAGATGCACTGGCTGTGTCAAGACAGGAACACCACTGCACTGGTCAGAGAAACAAGACCTGGACTTCTGTTCAGTATTCCTCACTGTCCTTGCCACTGCTTTGGCTCAGATACTCCCAAACAAGCCCCAGGCCTGGAAGCGCTTCCCGATCTGCAGCTTGGATGTGGCTATCTGGTGCGGTGTGGATGTAACAATGCAGACATGGGTAGAGCTGCACTGGTTGGCCTCCAAGACATGGAATGGTCCTGGATCCTTTGGAAAAACCCTGTAACCATCCTCACCTGCATTCCTTCAAAGTCAGGCCAAGTTCAAGTACACCTAAGGTCCCAGTCACAGAGGTGTCCCACCAGACTACCTGCACTCCCAGGCCTTGGGCACTGTTTTTCCTTCACCTTTCATTTCACTGACTGAAGCCAGTCCCAAGTTGCCGAGCAGAAGCACTGGCTAAGCAGATGCTACAAGTGTCAATACATATTTAGGTGACATGTCGCTTGGAGCATCGTGCAGGAGCTAGGATGTGTTCCTGCCAGGGCTGTGGGGAACAGACCTACACCAATGTGCGATAACACACAAACAGCATGGCCTGCTGTGGTGCGTCCTCTGGGGTTATCCCCTGGAGCTGGCTGAATGCCTCTCTCCCTGCTACCCCGCAACCTGCTGTGCATTACAGCGGGTGCAGCCGCCCAAGGGAAAGGAGTCTGGAGCCTCCATGGCCTTGCCCAGGTAAGGACAGCTTTGGTACCTTCGGTAGACATAAGAGCTGCCACACAAATGATCCAGCTCCCAGACAGCTCTTCTGCCATGTGCCGTGTGCCCCAGCTTGCGGGAATTTGCAGGAAACTTAAGAATAAGTTACCAATAGTGAGAACAGGCTTGTCTGTATTGCCAGGCCTGCTGGGGAGCCCCAACAACCCTCTAAACAGCAGGAACAGCACTGGCCAGCACTGGCCCAGGGCAGGTGCTGTCTGGGCAAGCAGTGATGCTCTTCAGCTGTGCCCAGCAAAGAGAATGGAGCTGGAAACCAAAAAGAGAGGGAGCTTGGGCCCAGCAAGGAATAAGAAGGGCTGAGGAGGATATTAATTTTTTTTATATTCTGCTCTTCGCTCCTGCTGAGAAAAACCTTCATGAGAGTCCTTCTGTGGCACTGGTGCAGCCAGTCACAGTGTCCATGAAGGAGAAGCAGACAGTTCTCAACCTGTCTGATTGCTGCTGTGGGCATGGTTTGTACTTGTTTCATTTCTGCCTGTCTCATTGCTTCATGGTTCATTTGGCTGAACTCTTCATACAAAATAACATGTTAGGCGAGCTCTGCGCTGGGAACGTTGCGGGAAGGCACTAGCTGTCCAGGGAAGGGATGGGCAAAGGGACTCTGCTTTCAGCATCCGTACCGACCGCCTACCGAGCAATTGTGCTTGTTTGCTTTGTCAACCCATCCAGAATAATAATAACGTTTCAAGTCAAAGAAACACACCTATGAAACCAAACCTTTCTGGCCAGTGGCTGTGCCCCCGAGCCTCCTGCAGTGCATCCTTCCAGCTTGTTCCAACTCTTTGCTTTGCGTTAAACAAGGAAGAGTGAGACTAGCACGTGCCTGATGTTTTAGTTGAAAAAACTTCAGTTACAAATGAGTGGGAAGAGGTATTTCCCTTCCAGACCTTCATTTTTGATCCCCTTTCAGCGGTGCTGTTAAGTGGGTTAACAAGCTTAACAAGCTGGAGGATGGATTGCACTTTGGTTTTTTTTTGAAAACAGCATAGCGGGGTGCCTCTGCTGCAGCAGGGCAAGGAAATACATGAGTGGGGCTGAAGGAAGGGAAAGGGAAAGGCCTGGGGTGAGGGCATGGACCACAAATACTACGAGAAATGCCATCTTCCCAGCACCACCTCCCCTCTCCCAGACACTGTCACTCCCTGGGCAGCCCAAAGCAGCTCCGCAGCCTGGGTTTGTTAGCAGACACCCCGCAGCAAGGGGGCTGGAGAGGCAGCCGGGAGGGATGGCACTGCCCCACGGTGCACCTCTGTCCTGCCCCACCGCTGAGCGTCTGGGATGGGGCGCACTGGTGTGAGAGGCAGCATGAGGGTCTGTGTCCCTGTCCCTGTCCCAGCTGAGTCTGCTGCCAGGGTGGCTCAGGACAGGCTCTGGGTCTGGTGGCAGACTGAGGTGTAGAAGGCCACCACAGAAGGCAGGGACTGCAGCTAAGGAAAGATTAGAGGAGGGCAAACAACTGAGTTTTTTTTAGTGCTGTTAGTGGAAAGAGTGAGCTGAGGTCTTTTAGGCTTGTATCTCATGTCCAGAATTGCTCTTTAAGTTCTGTCTCTGAAAGCTTCATGGCAAACCATGATGCCACCATCACTAGATGTGGCTCATGAGGGACAGTCAGACCCCAGCTGAGTTTACAGATGTGTAAAACAAGCCCTGTTTCAATTGCTCCAAAAGCTATGAAGCTCAGAAATGCTGAAAACCTCCCTACATCCCCAAATGAAACAACTGTAAAATACACACCTGAGGTTCATAAAAATAATGGAAAAATATAGATTAGAAGAGGAACATGTGGAGGCCCCTGGTCCAACCCCCTGCTCAAAACAGGGCTCACCAAAGCTAGGCCAGGTTGCTCAGGGCCTTGTCCTGTCAAGCCCAAATATCTCCCAGGACAGAGGTCCCACCAGCTCTTAGCTGGGCCTTGTGTGCACTTCTAATAGGAGGGATTTTTTTACTTATATCCAGCTGGAATTTCCCCTCTTGCAACCCATGTCTGTTGTCTCTCATCATTTCCTCATGCACCTCAGAGAAGAGTCTATCTCTGTCTTTTGTCTTGCTCAAGTAGGCAATGGCTGACTGCAAATAGATCCCACTGGAGCCTTGTCTTCAGGATGAACAAGCCCAGTTCCTTCTGTTTCTTCCCACAATGTCCTGCACTCCCTTCCCCATGACTTCTCTGTGATCCTGTGTTTGAACTCTTCGGTTTATCAATATCCCTCCTGTCCTAGGAAACACAAAACTTGCCTCAAAACTCCAGATGTGCTGAGCAGAGGGGCACAGTCGCTCTCTGCAAGGTTTGGATATGCTTCATGCTCGCCAGTTTTCAAGATGTGTGCTCACATCATCTTCTGTTGCTGGGTCTAGAAGTTGTGCAGAAAGTGATGACATATCTTCACAGTGTATGCCTTCTGTTGCTGGAAACTGTCTAGATGACATGGGGACAGTGCAGTATGCTTGTGTACAGTAGCACAAGACTGGTGCAGAGCTCTCATTATTTGCTGTATGCATTTTGAGAGTCCCGTACAAACCTCTAGCTGCACAGGGCTATATTGCTTGCCCGATTCACGTATTCCATCTGACAGATTCATACATGAACTACTGGTTTTAGAAATCCTCTGTGGAAGTGTGATATGCCTGACATACTTCCACTGTCACCATTTTTGGAAATATTCCTTAAAGGATTTGTATTATTTGATACTTACATCGTTTCACTCTATGTTCTTGCAATTTCTAACTGGCATTTATTTACAGAACAGAGTGCAAGAAATACTTTTGACAAGCACATGTAGTGACTGGTTTCAGAAAGATGGGGCAGGGCTCACCTTACAGACATTTTTAGACTTAATTAGGAAAGGTTGTGGGGAAGAAATAGCTGCACCTACATTTTTCTGTTTCCCACTGGTTTTAGCTGCTGTAGTGTGGAATATACTTTTCTGTGTACGCAGTCAAGTTTGTCTGACTCTTTATAGGCATGGTGGTACAGCACACTGGAGTCTGTTCCCAGCTTTCAGTTGGGCTGGTCTTCCTTGGAGCAATACAACTTGAGGTCGTAGAGCACCCCAAGCAATTGTGTTGTCAACCCTCTGTTAAGGCAGCAGATGCTGTACCAATGCCAGGCGTTTTGTTTACGGCACAGGTTTTACACAGACATAGCTGCCTCTTTAACCTATGTCTAGGAAAGACGGTCTTTCTGCTTTACTATGTTGTGACAAACAGGTTGTTGGAAGAGGTTAAAACAGCCTCTGTACAGGGTTCTTGCCTTCTCATACAGCTTTCTGTTTGTTTGCTCCTGTTTCTGCAGCAGTACACAGCAAGGAAGAGACAAGGTTCCAGAAGATTCAGCGGTCTCTGAGAAGTAAGAGCAGAAACAAAAAAAAAACCAAAAAGGATCAAGTCTCTTGTACAGCCTTCCTGCTCCCCTCTTTCCATCTACCAGAAAGATTTTTTTTAATGCAGAAAATTATTTATTTTCTAACAGAAATAGCTAAGAGATTTGACTCATCACTTGCGATCCTCCAAAACCAGAAGCTGCTCCTGTAAGCTGCTAGCTAACTAGATTCTGTACACTGCAGTGCAAGTTTGCATTTCCCCAGAGGTGACTGGAAGTGATATCACTGAGCTCTCCAGTATGAAAGTTGATGTATATTTCCTTGCATCCAAGGTTTTTTCCAGGATTGCACAAAGCAGGAGGAGTTTAGGAGCACCTTTATTTCACCTTTTGGAAATGAATGACTTCTGGGTTATTTTCACTCTTTTTGGTAGTCAGAACAGCAGATTACTCATCTGTTCTTGTTAAACAGATTTCAGGAATGGCTGAAATCCCAGGAGCTCATGTATTAAGAATATATAATGAGTTGATTCTTTTGCTTCATTATGCTTTGACAGTGTGTTGTATCTCTGAATGACTTTAAAATGCCAGGAACAGATCAGATGCCCAGAAGACAGCCATGTCAAGCTATGCTTGTGTGTTTGGGGTAGTTCATTTCTATACAGGTAGACTTCAGAAATAAATAGCAAAGGCATCTAGGGTGAACTCCACATCTATGCATCTTCCCGGTAGAGTGGCCACTTAAACATAATGTAATTGCTTGTAGTTAAATTGGAGGTGTGTATCTTCACTTTGTAATGTAACACATACACAGCCATATCTGATTGTGGCATTATGCCCAGTATTGTCTTCTATGAAGTATTAACAAATTGAAAGTCAAGGTTTTGTCTTATAATAGTGAATTTTTAATGAATAATGAAAGTTAAATTCCTTTTTCCCCAGACCTTTGGGTTCAAGTGTCACATATTTTCCCTACCACCATTACTGCTGTTCTGGCTGAAAGCCAAGATTCTAATATAATCCTATGTCTATGGAAGCACATTTTTTTAGAAAAGTGTGGAGCAATGTTGGACTCTGAGAAATCCAAGAGAGCTTGTGGCATCACAACCCCACATGTGTTGGCTGCCACAATGCTGCAGCATATTTTGGTGGTTAGGTGCTAAAATGAACTGAGCCCCACTGAGAGTCACTCAACTCATGAGAGGTATGCCAGCGCACAAGGAGACATGTGAGAAGACATCATTTGCAAGTAATTCTGCCTGCAGTCAGGCTTAGGCCGTAACCATCAAGGTCATCCCTGTCCTTTCCCAGGTGCAGAAGTCCCCTTGGGGAGGGAATGGAAATGCACTGCTGGTGGCCCAGTGCACAAAGTTCTCAGGTGTTCATCACGAAAGGGGCTGACCTGCAACCCCAATCACTTACTGAGAAAGGCAAAGGTGAAAGGGAGAGGGGAGTAATGAACTGTTCTTTGATGCTTCTTGCTCTGAGTTTTGCATTCTGGATTCTGCAAGTTCAGGAAAACCTTGCTGCTGTTTGCATTGAGCTTCCCAGATCAGTGTCAAAAACCCATAAGGCTTTATCCCAAAGACAATGTTTGCTACAGGGTCAAGAAATTTCTTTCCTCATGCCTTGATATTATTAGATGGACCTTAGTAGAGCCTTGTGGGCTCTTCTGGACATGAAGATTATTTCTCAGTCCAGGAACATGACTCTGTTGCTGGGGTATGGCACCTGTGCCTAGCAATATTGCAGGCATGTTCTAAGAAAATATTCACTGTGGTTTTTGTATTAGATTTTGCCTGGAGACAGAGAGGAAGGTAGTGCTTGGCTCATGCCTATAACTATTCAATAACCACTATGTCTTTGTGACTTTTTGTCTCAGCTTAATTTCACTGTTGTGAAAGTGCTCACATCTACTTGCCTGAGGAGATACAAGCAAAAGCTAAATTCCACCTGTTTGGTTAAAACCATTTAGCTCCTGGAGTTGCTCACTTGCATTGTGGTTGCAAAATTCAGGAAGGACTGAATCCCCTGGTGCTTGAGATCCTCAGTGTGTGTGCACCCAAAACAGCCTTTCCAGAAGTGCTGAGCCTCAAAGCTATTGCTCATTTTAAGGAATGATCCATGATACACCAAAGTAAAACATTTCTCTGGCAGAAAAAATCATGGAGGAGTAAAACTTCCAGGCTCACAAACCTGAAGACGCCTCAAGGCAAAATACCATTTCAGCTCAAACTTTGGAGTTTACATGAAGAATGGGTTTAGTTACTCCAAGATGTTTTTTTGTTGTTGTTGTTGTTGTTTTTAAATACATATCTAACTTAAATATCTGTTATTTTATGCATCTCTGACTTAATAGGAGAAGTGGGTTATAGGTACACCAGAAAGCTGCTAACACTTTTCCATCAGTGTTCATCCTATTAGAGAGTAAGGCAGGCTACCTGCTTTACTGGACTCCCCAGGAGTACAGAGAAAATTGTAAGTGCCTGCCTACGTAATCCTCTCTATGTGATAATTTGATTGATATGTTCTGGACTGTTTTGTTTATGAAAAATATATAGTATCAAAATATAAAAAGACTGTCAGAGGGAGTGGTAAAATTGCCCTGGAATTACAGTCCTTCAAAATTCTAATGGTTAATGCGACTGCTCATTGCTTCGGAAATGGTTTGGGTGTGATAAAGCTTTATGTGCATGTTTTAAGTGCATATAAAAGATAGAATCTGGATGGGGGGAAAAGGGTGCAGCTCCCTTACTTTTGACTTAGGGTGTCCAGGACATGATAGGGCATGTCCTGCTATTTTCTGTTCAGATAGATGTGAACTTGAAACCCAAGCCTTCAAAATGCTGCAGGGGGGAGAGGAATGCTTCCAAACATGTGCAGAAGAGATATTTCCACTACAACAATTAAACCTATTGAATGTGGTATGGTTAATGTACCCCCAAAAGTTATCGCAGCCCAAGTGCAGAATCTGGCTGGGATCTGGACTCCTCTACGATCTCTGGCCGCTTTTGCATGAATCACTTCCCTGATAGCAGCTCGCACACGCAGGATCACTAAGGCCAGCAAGCTCTGCTTTTGTATCTCCTGCTTTTGAATGCCCAACATGGAATTTCTTGCTTCTAGTCACCAGGCATGTGGGAGAGCCCACACCTCAGCTGAAACCAGCAGGAGCTGCAGCCCACCAGTCTGCAAGGGGTCAATAATTGAAAGACTTCTTGAGTGGAGGAACTGATGGGATCTCTGTTAGGGAAGCTTGCTAGCACAGGGAGTTACTGTGAAGCAGCTCTAGGCTGCCACCGCCTCTCTCCCTTTACCACTTCACTTCTCTCTCTCCATGGTGTGTGCTGTCCCAGGTCTTACCAGCAGTGCCGAGCTCTACCATGGCTGCCAAACACAGGCAGGGCAGTTCAGTGCTCTTCCCAGTACAGGGATGAGCTTGGGGCCTAGAAGAGAAAAACAAGTCAAAGCTTAATCTGGCTGCAATACAAGGGATGTTGGCTGGTTCCTGGAAGATGGGGATAAAGCATATCTGCTTTGTAGCCAAGAGGTGTCTGCATTCTCCAGGTGAAGAAGCTGGGCTCCTTGGTGTTCCTGGAGGAATGAGCAATGAGTCCAGTGGGACTTTCTTCTCCTTCCTACTAACCAGCAGACTGCAGTCATAGATTTCAGATGCTGACACTGCTTTTCATCAGCAGTGCAGTTATCACCTGGAGATTCAACATCACAGTCACTCCACATGAGCTCCACCTTAAATCAGCCTGAAAGGTGAATTTAGGGCAGGATATGGCAGTTCCTTGCTAAGCTGGGTATTTTTCTGCATGCACATGACACCATAGCGTGCTTCTGGTTTCAGGGTGGAGTTTGAAATGTGACTTCTGACTAGTAAAGTCTTTGTACCCTGCTGTCTCAGATCTACTAAATAAGTATTCAACAGAGAGGCCTTTTGGTTTAGTAGGGGTAAGCTGCTCAAGGTCTGTGTTCTGCAGCCGACCCTTAACTTCACACTTCTCGCATCTCTGGGATCTGAACCAGCAGAGCTCAAATCTGTGACCCTAATAAGATGATACAAAATTTTTGTACACCTGAGATGTAGGGTTGGCTGCGGAGGAAAGCAAGTCAGGGAGGCCCATAGTGATGGCAGGTGCAATGTTCCTCCCTCATTTTTTTCACTGAAATGTTTTGCACTGTGATAGCATATATGCTTAATTGATTTCGTAGTAAAAAGAACTCCATTGAAAATATGTGCCTCAGCACACCAGAAAGGCACCTTTTTTCTTCCCTCGTGTACATGACAGTAAGTAAATGATCCAAACAAATCCAGGTCCTGCCATTCCAGGCAATGGAAGAAGCAGAGATCCAAAGTTGACTCCACACTAAAATTACTTTCTTCCTGAGAGCAACTGCAGGAAAGGTCCCAGCAGCTGTCACTATGCAATGGATTTGGTCAGATTTGGTTGTACCCATGCAGCAACTGAGCCAATCGTTTAATTTTATCAGTCTGTGAACACTTCTTCAAAATTGAAATGTGCTTTTCTCGACTGTGAGAATGGTATGACAATACTGTATCTATGGTGACATAACTCAGTGTTCTGGTTTCAGCTAGGATAGAGTTAATTTTCTTCGCAGTAGCTAGTATGGGGCTATGGTTTGGATTTGTGCTGAAGCAGTGGTGATAATGTGGAGATGTTTTGGTTGTTGCTCAGTAGCGCTTACACTAGTCAAGGACTTTTTCAGCTCCCCGTGCTGTGCCGGGTGCTCGGGAAGCTGGGAGGGGACACAGCTGGGACAGGTGACCCCAACTGACCACAGGGATATCCCACACCGTATGGTGTCATGCTCAGCATGTAAAGCTGGGGGAAGAAGAGGGAAGTGGGGGATGTCCGAAGTGATGGCATTTGTCTTCCCAAGTAACTATTACATGTGATGGAGCCCTGCTTTCCTGGAGATGGCTGAACACCTGCCTGCCCATGGGAAGCAGTGAATGAATTCCTTGGTTTTTTATTCTTTGCTTCTGCACACAGCTTTTGCTTTCCCTATTAAACTGTCTTTATCTCAACCCATGAGTTTCCTCACTTTTACCTTTCCGATTCTCTCCCCCATCCCACCATGGGGGAGCGAGTGAGCGGCTGCGTGGTGCTTGGTTGCTGACTGGGGCTAAACCATGACACTCAGAAAGTTCCCACAGGAAAGAGCTTGTATTTGTTGTTTAGTTTGCAGTGGAGTCATTCTAGGTATTATTAAATGTATTTGTCTTTTAAAATAGGTGAAATCCACGGCCTTTAGCTACTAGCAGAGATACCTAGCTATTCATGTAGCACACACAGTACTAACAGCTAGTTAAGGAAATAAAGGTGACAGAAGTGAGAAGTTGATAGAAAAAGCCCAGTTGAAGGACCCCTCCAGGAGGAAGGTGGTGCTGGGTCTTCTCAGAATCTTCTGGGAAAGATTCTCTGAAATGCTGATCGAGAGGATCCCCTGCCCAATAAGCACCGGTATGAACTTGATGGTGACTTGATGGTGACAGAAAGAACCAGGTACAGAGGTAACCTCTTCTCTCAACCTTTATTGTGTTTTCAGAACAATTCTGGATACATTTCCTGTAAAGTAAACTAGAAGTTTCCCTATATTACACTTTGGAAAAGACATTTCTTGGTTCAGATCTAATAACTTACTGCTTTTGCAGTTATTTGAGCTACTCATGCCTTTGTCAGTATAATGCTTTTCCCTAAGAAAACAGCAAAGCACTGAAACCTGAGCTTTTAGAGAAACGTGCAGAGAAAGAATGTCTATATTTCCCACCTAATACTTCATCGTGGCAAAATGAACTTTGAAATGCATGGAGGTATGGGTTCATCCAAAGAAAGTTGAGTCAGTTTTTGTTCTGAAGCTCTACGGTAGGCAGTGAACTGCAAGTGTCCTGGGAGTTTAGGCATGTTAGTTTCCATACCAGAACTTTAGTAAACCCCAAGGAAAGAGCAACCACACATTTGTCTGTGTGTGTGTGAGCTCCACACCTGTAGTAATCTGAAAGGAAGCATCATCTGCTCTCTACTGTAGCAGCCAGATGCTGCAGGCTACAAGGTGCCCTAGGGATTAGCATCCTGCTATTCATTTGGGCCTTTTTGGAGTGACAGGTAGAGTCGTGCTTTGGCTGCAGAGCTTTGGCAGGCATACTCTAGGAATTACTCATGATACAGCTTTGTCAGGACGTCAGATTAAAGTACGCCCAACCTACTGATAAAGCCAGGTTTCTTTGCTGCATGCAACTCATTCCAGTAGCTCACTTTTTGTCCCAAGATAATAAAAGCATCAATGCTCCTTTTTTCTAATTAGTGAAACTATATTTACAAGGCACTGTCAGTCCATTTCCTTCGTGCTATCTGTTTTATTGTCTGGTCAACAATACATGAACTTTCTAACTCTAGGGGTTTACAAAAGATGGATTTCCCTGCTAGTTTTCACATATGACAAAACCTTTTTGCTGGTGCCAGTATGAAATTACAAGTGGGTGTTCTTTGTTACAATAATAGGGTATTCAGAACAGCAGGCACAATACTGACATGCTGATTCCAAGGTTGGGCCAACACCAAAGCATCAAATTGATAAAAAAGAAAAGTTTCTGTCTGCAAATGATGATGTTTAGGAAGGGAAATCTTTTTGCAAGAGTTATTCTTGAGTTTTCGAGCATTACTTTTGCAGCTAAACTGATGAAATTATGGATTTCACAGGTGAATTGCAAAGTGGGTGGAAAACTGCATAGACCGCCAGGTTCAAGGATAGTGGTCCGTCAGCCGAAATGTAGCTGGCAGGCAGTTACAAGTGCCATTTCTCAGGGGTCAATACCAGGCCAATATTTTTTAACATCTTTACCAACAACCTAGAAAAGGGGATGTAGGGCACTGGGGATGGTACCACACTGGGGGAGCAGCTGCAGGGGAGTGCAGCCCTTCAGAGGGGCCTCAGCAGGCTGCAGAAATGGGCTGCCAGAAACCTCCTGGAGCACAGCCTGGGCAAACACTGTGTCCTGCCCCTGGCTGGGAGGAGCTCAGCAGTGGTGCAGGATGAGACCCGTGGTCTGGAGAGCAGTTCTGCAGTCCTGGTGAACAGCAAGGGACACAGGCATCAGCTAGGGGCCCTGTGGCCTTGGTGTCTGACCAGGGCCTGGGTGATCCCTGCAAGCCAGTGGAGGGAAGGGCTTCTCCACCACTACATGGCACTTATCGGGCAGCATCCAGAATTAAGTTCAATTTTGGGACATCCAGTCCAACAGAAGTTTTGAGAAAATAGAGACAGAACTTCCCCAGAAGCATGTTGCAGTCCTGGGACAGGGCCCAGAGGGGTGGTGGGATCTCCATCCTTGGAGATAACCTGGTCTATCTCTGTGGTCCAACCTGCTTGGATCAGGTGGTTGGACTAGGGACCTCCAGAGATGCCTTCCAATCTAAATTTTTCTGAGCTCCTTTAATTACATTTCACAGGACTCTTGTAGCAGAACTAAAGTTGAGATGGAGAATTTGTTTTGACTGAATGCAGCTCCTTATGCCATGCCCAGGAGGCCCGTGCTGAGATTAGGTGGTGACTTACCAACAGCAGACCATATGCTCTGACAACAGGAGGATGGCCACAACGTCCCAAGACACATTTGTGCCTTTCGTCTTTCTGATACCTCAAGAAACCCACACCAAGGAGAAATAATGCTGAAGTAAGCAGAGGTCTGAGGCAAAACTATCATCCTGTAGTAACCCTTGGATCCTAGAGAGTACACAAGACCTACCCAAAAACCAGCTTACCATCACCAATGAAGAGGGGTCCAGGAGGCTTGGTAAGAACTTGATACCTGGCATCCCTCATCCACTGTGTCACCCCAAGTGATCTTGGCCAGACTGCATGGGTATACAGCTCTCCATGTCTGTGAGCACATAGATGTGAAGGGGTAGGGAAATCTGTGAATGAGTAAGAGTGAGTGAAACCAGCTTTGCTTAAAATTAAAGTGGCTTTCCTGATCCATAAGAGCTGAGGCAGATCAACCAGTTGCAGAGGAGATGAGAAGACCCACCCCCAAAAAATCACAAAGCACTGAGTCCTTGGTAAAGGTGAACTAGGGATTCCTGGGGCTGCCTCCACGCGTTTTGATAATACAGAGATCAACAGGATGTCAAGGAAGTAAAACTTCATTTCTAGAACTTCTCTAGCCAGACTGAAGTGAAACGAAACTGAAACACATACTGCAAATAGACCTGAAGACACTCAAAAATGGCAGTTTGGGTTTGGCAAACAACCTTTCTTCCTACCAGGAACATATGGAAAATTGCCTGCCTGTTTGAATCATTCTCCTATGTAGATAAACAATGTTGGAGAAAATGCTATATCAGAGCAACATCTGAGGGGGAATGGATGGAAAGCATGTGTGCCCATCTGCCAGATACTCTTGCAGGCTGAATAATCCTGTAGGGCTGCTGACTTATGTTTAGCTCTTCAATTAAGAGCAAGTCCTACAGTTGGAACTCATGTGAGTAAGCCCCAGGGTCACATAAATAATCCTCAGGATTACTCAGAACTTAATTTTTAAGACATGGTTAACACATGACTGGAGCTGCAGGCTTTGCTCACAGAATCACAGAAACCTTCAGGTGGGGAGGCACATCTGGAGGTCTTCCAACCCCACTCTCCAAGCTCAGCTGACTTCAAAGTGGGGTCAGGTTGGTCAAGGCCTTGCCCAGCTAAGTTTTGAACATGTCCAACAGTGGAGATCCCACCACCTCTCTTGGCCCTGTCCCAGGGCTGCACCACTCTTGTGGAAAGGAGTTTTTCTCCTTATATGCAGCCAGAATTTCCCATGCTGCAGTGTGTCCCTTTCATCCCTTATGACAAGGGACAAAACAAGACTTTTTAAGACAAGACATCCCTGTGCACTTCTGAGAGGAGGTTGGTAACCACCTGTGGGGCAGTGGACATCTGCAATTAGATTTTCCCTGAGTCATCTATTCTCCGGGCTGATGAAGTGTGGTTGCCTCCATCTCTTCGTACATCAGGTGCTACAGCCCCACCAACCATCTCCATGGCCTCACACTTGTCTCTCTCCAATCTGCCAACAAGCAATGTTTGCCTCCACCCCTGACATACATGCAGGAACTGCAGCTGCCATCAGAAGACAAATGCTTTTCTGATGATATTTTAATGCTCATATAGCTGTACCTCTATGTCAGTACTGACTAGAGTTGTTCCCTGCAATGATGCCATAGCATATGTCCTCTCCCATGTGAGACTGAAAGAAGGAAGAGCATGAGCCCGCATGGAAAAGGGGCGCAGTTTGCCATGCAAGATGTTAAGCAGCAGGAGCATGAGCAGTGCTGGACCCTATGGTCACCAGTGATGGCCCTCTGGACTCTGTCTATGTTAGAGGATGCTTAGAAGCAGGATTTCAGCCCAGGACTTAGGCATCAGCTTTGGCTGACAGCCTGGGCTCTTTCCATGTCAGTACTGAACAAAAGTGTAAATAAAGCATGCTACATTTCTCTTACATGTGCCCTGCTCTCTCTTTTATTAGTTTGGCTTTTTCTCTTTTTTCTTTATTTACTTTTTCCTGACAAAATGGTTTTGCATATCTTTCTTTAATGAGCATTGACTACTGGGTCATGACACTCTGGCTTTAAGTACTGTTCAGCCACACAGAAACCTGTCTGGCTCAGGCAAATGTCTGCTTGCTTGCAGCATCGCTGCCTATCTGGGGCTTTCCAGTATGGGTACAAACTCCAGACAATGACTATTGAGCAATACTGCAAAATCTGTGGGCCAGATCTCTCCCAAGGGCCACTCTAGCCATGCCAACAGCACAGTTGTCATGTCAGGTGTGAATTCACGTTACCATTTGAGCGAAAATATGCAGGGGCTCTCTCTGTAATGCCCTGAAAAACGTTAATACCACTCAGTATCTGAGGGTTGAATTGCTAAGAGAAAAAAACATTTGGTATCAGTCTTTGAAATTTCACTAACACTGTTGCCTATTCATGAAGCATTTTATGCTCTTCTCAGCACATTCATTGCTCACAGGTTCACTGGCTGGGGTATGGATAGTTTCAACCTAATGCGCTGATTTCAGCTCTCGTGCTCAGTATTATAGTTTAAATAAGCTCACCACACTGCAGCTGCATGCTCCACCCAGCACACTGTGAAGTTATTTACTCCTGATGAACACTGCATCTTTCAGTCTATTTGTTATGCTAGGGGATCATGACTGGAGCTCTGCAGAACACTGTGGGGTCTTGCTCCTTACTGTGAAGCTCTGACAGGAGCAGTCCAGGCTGCAGGGGAAATGGTTTGCACTTCACAGCCACCTTTGCAACTTCCAGGTTAACCCGATGGCCTCTCAGAGAGATGCAGCTGAAGTTTGAGGGCCTTAAATACCTTCCTTCCACAGACAGGGCAGCCCACAGTCTGATCTTAGGTTGAAAGTAGCTTTCTGCATATGTTAGCTGTGCTTCATGTAAAATGACAAGCCTGAAGCAAAGTGTGAGAGTAAGGTGAAGTACACTTTAAAAAATGCCAGCATTTCTGATATCTCTGTGCAGTGCTGAGGAGCATGTGGGTGTTGCTGGTTAACCTGCAGTTTACAGGAATCCCACAGAAATCCATTGTCAGAAACCCAGGGCTAGTATGGCTGAACCCCCTGGAATGCTCCAGCATTCGTTCCTCAGCTGTACTTGTTTAGGCAAACCAGACAAAAAGTACCTGATTTAGTCTGAAGAGGGAAGCTGGAGTCCAAGGTAAACATGTATGGGCAGCACTTCTGAGAGCTCGACTTTCAAGTTTCCTGAGAGCAGTCATGCCCATGGAGTCGGTAATGAGAAGGAATTTGTTTGCTGAAGGATCTCTGGGGCTCTGTGCTTCTTTTCCAGGTGGGGGCATTCAGACAATTGATGAATGAAGCGTTTTCTGTCTGGGACAGTAAATATTTAACTGGAAAGTTTAGAAAGATCTGTGCCTCTGAGTTTTCAAGGCCTCCTCAAAGAAAGTGTCTTTCCTGCAGTCACAAAACAAAAAGCACAGAAGGGAGGGCAGAGGCTAGGAAACACAGGGAAATCAGAAAAGCTGTGTCCCTCTGTAGTGTGCTGTAGTCCTGCAACATTTCCCCTGCAGCATGCACAAGAAACCTGCTGCAGCTGCCCCCCTCAGACATCTGCAACATGCTGCAGAGCCCTTCTGTCTCCCTATGCAGTTTATTCAAGCACCCTCAAAATCCCATTCGTCACATTAGATCTAATCACTGAATGCTCAGTGCTTTTCTTTCTTTGGACAATCAAACAATACAAAATGTGACCTGCCTAGAAATCCCAAAGTGATGAGAAAAGGTATGTTTTTACACGAAAATGTCTTTCTCAGGTTTTTCCACTGTTGTATCTTGTGACTTTTGGACATGAGAGTGGCACCAGCAAGTACCTGGAACTTTTTGGCATGCAACTTTTAGTGTCCTGGTAGCCAAGCTGCCAGGATGCATCAGGATGGTTTGTTATAGCATCTTAGCATGGAGAACCACGGGCTTTGGAGGCCTGATGCAGGTGACAGCAGGGGTTCCATTGATTGCAGTAGGAACTGGAGTGATCTCAAGCATCAAAACCAGCTAAATCGTCCCATTCACTAACTAGGTTATTATTTTACAGTTTGTCCTGGAAAAGTAGCTCCAGACAAACAGTCTTAACAGTTGTTCTGAGACTGACTTTACTGGCTCAGAAGGAGCTGTGTCTCTCATTGCCTTCTAAGATGTCACAGATGTAAGTTGTGCACGCTTGAGGCCACAGCACATTTTGTAGTCAAGCACAGTGGAAAGAGGGGTCCCTGAGGTCTGCACGCTCTACTGCTGCAACGAACTCAAGGGCCTTCTCCTCTCTGGCAGGATGCACACAATGTCACCAGTGAAATGCCTGCCTAGCAGAGCTATGACAAGGAGGCTTGAATCCACACTTAACCACTCAATGGCTCACCCAAGTGGAGAGTGGGAAGAGGATCTGCCAGGGACAAAGTGCTCTTAGGGAGGTAACGCAGTCTGTTGTCCTGAAAGCAGTGCATCTCTTCAGAGCTAAGTACTGTCAAGAGGAGTGTGGGAAGGACAGAAATGAAGGAGCAGAAAAGGGAGCTAACAGGGAGATTAAATGGGCTTTCTCTTGGGATTAGCATTTCTCTGGAGCATGTCCCTGCTGACCTTGATGGCCGGGTGTTGCCTAGTTCTCTGGGCTGCTTCCGTAGGGTGATTCACTTTCTTGTTGAAGGTGCTCAGTAGTGGTCCTTTTGGGCTACCAAATCTTGAGTGGCCCATGATGGGAGACACATTTAGGAGAAAGCTATACAAGGAAGTGGTGGCAAAAAAAAAAGAAAATACTTAGATGTAACAGAGGGTATGCACAACCTAGTAAACAGTAAGGCATGGAAGAGAAGGGCATTGAGCTTGTTCAGCCTGGAGAAAAGAAGGTTGAGGGGGTACCTAGCTGCTGTCATCCACTGCCTCACAGGGTTACAGAGGAGACAGAGAGACAGATTCTTCTCACATGGAAAGGACAAGAGGCAATGGGCACAGGTT
>VZTV01005530.1:0-10155 GCA_013400875.1 Anhinga rufa | reverse complement strand
ACTCTTCACATTCAAACTGATCAGTGCTATGTAACACAAACTCCTGCTCAGGTTGTGGTGAAATGCCTCTTTGAGAACCTGCTACCCACATCTCCCTTCTCTGGCCAAACATAGCAGCACTAACAATTAAGCAATATTAATACTGGCCACTTAAACTTGAGCTCTGTTATACCCCTGCTGGGCAGCGGAAGTAGGAACAGAAAGTTAAGGCTCCCTTGTTGGAAGGATAAATGAAGATTAAAAATTGGCAGTTTGTTAATAATTACGCTGTTAATAATTACGCTGATAACTGAGCTAGAAGAACCTTACCTTTTACAAAGTTCACTCATCTCCCTCCACTGGTGGGGCAACTGAATCCTGCTTGCTATCCTGTAATTAGTTTACAGTCACTCAGGAACTTTGTATACCATCCAGTCAAGAATGTGGGTGATGCTTTTTGGTACTGGCACTTCTAAATAAAGCTGTATTCCAGATCCTGACTGGTGTTTGTTGCCCTGCAGCTTCCTGCAGCTGGCTAGTTGCCTGTGCATTGGCTCTGTGTTATACCCTCGAACTCCTACAGAATCATACAGTCATCCCTTACTGTTCCTTTATAAATCATGACTGTAAACTGGTTTGAACTCACCTGACATAAAAAAAGGCAAGCAAAAACTGGTAGAGCTTCTTGGTAGAGCTGATTATACCAGACGTCCTGTGCTGAATTACTGTTAAAAGGCAAAAAGGCACCATAGTGTAATTAACCTCAACAAATTAGAACAATTTCTAACAGTGTGATTTCAATCTAGAGAGACATCTCAAAAGGCTAGGGCACAAGGATGAAATGAAGCTTACGTATGCGTGCTGGAAAAAGGTTAAAGAGCTGACATTACTTTTCTTAGGTACAATTTTTATCTACAAATCTAATCTGACAAAATTACTTGCTGATTCAAATCATAGTACCCATCTCCAACCATTTGATTTACACACAAAACTGGCTTAGCCATAATGTTTTGAGTGAAACTGCAAAGCTGCTCTTCAGACCCCATCTATTGTCCTCCAGTTACTATATGGGCTGGCTTATCTGATCCGTCCCTACATCATTAGCTGTAACAAACACCCAGAAGTAAACCCAGTATTCCTTACACACGCCTACTCTCAAATGGATGCTCTTGCGTTATTCTGCAGTGCGTTTCTGCATATGCACCCCTAGACCTCTCTTCCTCTCTCTCTTCCACTGAATATTTGAGTTCAAGGTGATTTTTGCAGGTACGTTAACTCTATTTTTCACACATTGAAACTCAGCTATCTCCAAATCTCCATAAATCTGTTCTTTCATGACACTTTAATTCAGCTGCAAACATTATTAATGTGGCATTTCATAATGGTAAAAATAATGGAGATATTGAAGATAAAAAAGAAGTGGGCAGATAATGACATTTATAGCATAAGGATTTTATGGGGAGGGATTTCCTTACATTGGGTTACCCACAATTCCCAGTTCAAGGCTGCCCTGACCGCATGGGCTTGAATGCAGATCTCACACCTGATGAAGATACATCGCTCCTTAACAATACATTAAAGGAAGTGAGTGTAACCCCCATTCAATTAGCATATTATCTCTTTTTTTTTTCTAACGAGAAATGCCATTATAGTACTGAAGAAAATCTGATTTACTGTTCACAATGGATTTTTCTCACCTGAAGACATCTGGCAAATGAATAAATTAAGCTTTGAAAAGAGCCAGCAGCAAGACTTTTAATCATTGGCAAATGAATAACATTACATGCATTTTGGCTCATACTCCAGGATTACAAATTGCTCAGATTAGCATCTTTTTCTCGTCTCCCGAGTTATGTCTCAGCAAGCACTTGGTCAAGGCACTTTCTGAAAGTAAGAGCAAATTGTTCAAATGGAAAATATAAGATTGTGACAATAAATATTCAAACTGAAGTAAGATAAATATTGACCTATTCTAATTCTGAGTAAATAGCATAAAACTTCAGCACAGTCATAGCATGTCAGATGACAGTTCAGCTAGCCTCATGTTCCTGTTTCTGACAGCACATGATAGCAGAGGCCTTAGGAAAGTTTGTAAGAACAGGACAAACCAGAAGCACTGTATTGGTATTAAACAACCCAAAAGGAATTTTCCTGCTGAAAAATTACTTGATTGCTTTTTGAACAGCAATAAATGTTTAGTACAATGTTCTGTGATGAGGCATAGCTTACCAGCAAGGCATGTGCAGTACAATCCCCTCTGTTATTTTCAGCGATCTTCCTTTTTGATGCATTTGACACCTGCCAGCCCTTCCACTAGAGAGACAGCAAGCATCTCCTTTTCTGTCACCTCCTCTCTGTTCAGGGTTTTCTAGACTTCCTCAGAAATACAGCAATAGTTTCCCCAAATGTGTTATGCTGGTGCAACAGACAACGTTTTTTCAAAATGTAATCTCGCAAATCAGGTTCCCCCCTACACACTATTGATTCTCTATTTCATACACCGGAGCATCAACAGGGACAATTTAGCCTGAGCTTCTGACACAAAGCAGTTTCCCAAAGAACTTGTTTGAACAGAAGGGAAAAAACATCAACTCTTGTTTTTAATCTTTGCATGGATGCAAAAGCTACCAAACTTTTGCACAAGGCTCTCTTTGTCTCTAGTTTCTACTTTTTCCTTTTGCCAGGATAAAGGTTTCCCTGGAGTTTGGCACACAGCCTGCCATAAGGTTGTGGCACTAATATTGCTACCCAGAAGAGCCCTACCATGAAACAGAAAGAAAAAGCACAAGAAAAAAATTAGCAGAGGGTCTTGGTATCAGACAACTTGGCAATATTTTCCTTAACTGTAACCTTAGCAGAGCTGAGCACCATATAATGTTAGGCAGCTCTCTCCTCTCATATCCACCAACATTAAATATTTCAGGCTTTCTGGATTCACACACTCCTCCTGTCCTGCAAATATGAAAAAAAGCAGGCACCTTTGCAGTTCTGTGACATGAACTCACGTTTCCCAGAAGGAATCGCAATGTTTAAAAAGTAATACACCCAGTTGCACATCTTTCCCTGGAATAAACACCTGAAACCTGGTTTCAAACCCTTCTAAACCATATTAGTAAGGATGACAGTTCTACCACAGCTCAGAGACCTGAGGCTGTGGTTGACACTGGTTATTAAAAAAAAAAAAAAAAGAAAACATTGAGATGGAGGGTTAGTCACTGTCTTTAAAAGAAATGTTACATCACTCCAGCCATCAGCACCAGGGTGTACACCTTTTAATCTGGCAGCTCTTTGATGGCATAATGCAGACACATGCCTAGGGGCTGTAGGCAGGGGGCAGGTAAGCGATGACAAGGTGATGGTCAGGAACAAAAGCAGCACTTGGAGGGGCAGGAGGGGAACAGGAATGGCTGCGGGCAGGGGACCAAGGAAGTCAGCTGAGGCAACGATAGGTGAGTCTCTACTGTCATCCCTCACCAGCACTTGGCCTGAGATCACTTCAGCTCTTTCCCCATGACCTGCAAATTGCTCCACTGCCAGAGGTCAGCCCATTCAGGAGCTGGAGGTCTGTACCCCTAGACAGGTACTAGGAGAATAATCTCTGGGAGGGGAAACAGAGTTGTTCTCCATCCCAGAAGCACTCCCAAGCTTCCCAAGCGAGTGGAGGAAGAGCAAAGTTAATTTAATCAGATTTCCTGACCTTCTGTTTGCCTTCCACCATCAGCTCTCTTCAAATTTTTATGGGAATATACGACTGTAAATTGGTGCTGTAGGTTTCCAGACCTGGTAAAGGTCTGGTGGACAGGGTCCCCAAGTAGCTGAAATGGGCGGTAAATAACCAGTTCTTTCCACCTTGTGCCAATCCTGAGTCCTGCCTAGTCATGGAGAAGCTATCTCTCCACAGTACTGAGTACAGCTGCAGTCTCAATGGACATAATGTTCCAGCCTTTGAGCACAACCAGCTTGACACACATCTTATCATTAAGCTGCTTCAGTGAGTGACAACGATGTGGGCAAAGGCGGTGAGAGACATCCTCTCTAGCAGGGTAAGTGGAGAGGAGCAGGTGTGGGAGGGCAGGGTGGAGGACAAGCGCAGATAAAGCTGGAAAGGAAGCTGAGCAGAAGTGTGTAGGCCCTGGAACAGTATCTGATATGCTGTGTGGAGCAACAGGCTGGACTTTGGCAGCTATTGCTTTTGTGAAACCCCTTACTGTCCTGATTCACCTTCCAGCCCTGCAAGCCTGCAGGTACTGGGTTGTGCTGGAGGAGACGCTGCCAGCATGCCAGGATCTGGTCCAACTCAGCCTGATTTTCAGTAGTTCTCCTTTCTTTTTAGTAACATTCTCCTCCATTTTAAATGTAGGAAGTTCAGAGGTACCACAATGATTTAATTACAAATAGTTTATATTCCAACATAAAAGCACTTTTGGTCCCCGTACAAATTCAACCCTAAGTTTATGGCAGTGTTTACAGACAGCTCTACTCAAGTCCAACATTTGAATCCTTTCCAAAAGTGATTTGCATTCAAGAATACTACAGCACGTTGCTTTAACAAAGCTGTGCTGGTTTTGGCTGGGGTAGAGTTAATTTTCTTCACAGTAGCTAGTATGGGGCTATGTTTTGGGTTTGTGCTGAAAGCAGTATTGATAACAGAGGGATGTTTTCATTACCACTGAGCAGCGCTTACACAGAGCCAAGGCCTTTTCTGCCTCTCACCCCACCCCACCGGCGAGCAGGCTGGGGGTGCACAAGGAGTTGGCAGGGGACACAGCCAGGACAGCTGACCCCAAGGGATGTCCCACACCATATGATGTCATGCTCAGCATATAGAGCTGGGGGAAGAAGAAGGAAGGGAGGGACGTTTGGAGCGATGGTGTTTGTCTTCCCAAGTAACCGTTACGCGTGATGGAGCCCTGCTTTCCTAGAGATGGCTGAACACCCGCCTGCCCATGGGAAGGAGTGAATGAATTCCTTGCTTTGCTTTGCTTGTGTGTGTGGCTTTTGCTTTATTTATTAAACTGTCTTTATCTCAAGCCACAAGTTTTCTCACTTTTCTGATTCTCTCCCCCATCCCATCGGGGGTGAGTGAGCGAGTGCCTGTGTGGGGCTTAGCTGCTGGCTGGGGTTAAACCACGACACAAAGCTACAACTGAACTTGGCTGTCACCTCCAGCTGTATGCTTAAACTGTCTCGGTCTTGAGTTGAATCAGTGCCATTGAGCAGCTACATTAAGTAATAGATATTTTATAATTCCTGCATCACATCATCATTTATGTTTTTTCTTACACTGAATTATCTCTACTGCTCCCTCTATAGTTACTGTGTTCTTTTCATGGAGCCTCAAAGAACAAATAAATCAGATCTTCCATGCTCCCTCCTGAAAACTCACTGGTCATTGTTTTCAGCTCAGCATTGATTCCTCTATAATACTTGAGCAGAAAAGAGGAGACAGAAGCTTGCTATGATGAAAGGATATAAGTGGTGGGAAACCAAAAGGGAAGGTGAATCTTGAAATAGAGTTTATATGGATAAAGGGTAGGTGGGAGTAGGAACTGAAACTGGGAAAGGGGGATTGGAAAGAGACTGAATGGAGAGCAGGAAGTATGGTATGGGATGTAATGAAAGCAGAAAAGGGCCCAGACAAAATGGGGAGCATCTGAGTGTTCAGACAGCCCCTAGACACTGCCTTACAAAGTGTCTATGTTCCTCTGCTGCTAAGTTAGCAGTGAAACCCACTGGCAAAGTGAATATCTCATCCCACGTTTATGACTCATCCGATCAGGATTGATAACGGGTGTGACCCTACATCATAGAAACCTCATTTAATAAGAAACCCACAAAACCCAACCAACAAACAAACCACATGGCAATACATCATAACAATGATCAGGCTGCCAAGTCACCCATTCATATAGATAGTAAACACAAAATTTAAGTTTCTTTCTTCAACTTTAGATAGAGTCTCTTCATCTTCTACATGGGAGATACATAAAATTCAGACATTAATGCACCCACATTCTAATGTGTTTCCTGGGTTTTGGATATTGAGGGTTTTTTTATTTGCAACCTGTCAACAAATTAAAGTGTCTAAGTTCAGGACAGTAAAACCAAACTAGGGCTTTAAAAGTGCGTTTCCCAGAGTCAAATGACTTGAGGTCATCAAACCACTCACAGAAGTGACACGTACTCAGCTCTTGCTGAGATCCTCTGTTGAATTTTACTGAGGTTTGCTCAGGAGTGAGCGTCATGATGATTCTGCTGGCCTAGGACAAGGAGACACAGCACGCTGGCTGCAGCTGGGAACCATAGCATCTTGCTTCAAGTGCTCTTCAAGAGGAAAAAATGGTTAAGATCCTTGCAAGAATATCTGGGACTTTCACAAGGACCAGACCAAAAGTACTTGTAGTCTGGGTCTTGGCTGGCATCTGCACTCTGAATAGCCCTGGGGTAGACTAATATCAATATCCTGGCTAGTAGGAGAAGGTTTATACATTTGAAAGGAAATTCACTGAGGTAAAGGTGTCTGTCTCA
The DNA here is from genome assembly GCA_013400875.1 of Anhinga rufa. Lineage (NCBI taxonomy): Eukaryota > Metazoa > Chordata > Aves > Suliformes > Anhingidae > Anhinga > Anhinga rufa. The sequence goes on along the minus strand of VZTV01005530.1, from coordinate 3,648 downwards.
TGCTGGTCTGTGACATGCTGCAGCCTAACGTGGAATGGCACAAACCCTGTACGGGTGGGGCCGCAGTGTACCCCCAAAAACAGGCTCCGTGTTGATCTTCATCACCCCCTCAGGGAGCTGGAAAGTGAATGCCCGCAGCAGGTTGGCAAAGAAAATAAAGAGCTCGGTCCTTGCTAGATGCTCCCCCAAACACACACGGTGCCCTGCAGAAGGAAGAGGGGAAGGGCAGTGAGTATCTAGGCCTACTGTTAATTTCCAAGGGTTCCTCATTGGAACTGATGCCAGAAGCAGAACAGGTGAATAATATGTTTACATTTCCAGATTAGCAGGCAAATAAAGGGAAAGAAAAAGCCAAAGGAACTTTACTGCTAAGTTTCATCTCTAACTGTGCATTGTTATTTTATTGCCTTCCTTTGCAACTGGATTTTCAGTACTGTAAGCAAGAGCTTAATCCTTTGTTTACCAGGATACATTCCGCTTTTCTTTCAGCTTGTTCCTTTAAAGGGGATTGCAAGTAACTCCAGTACACACAAGACACATGGCTTCTCAGGAAAAAGAGGTACATATAAAGAACACTACAGACAAAACCTCCTGTGGATGACTGCAGCATGGAGCAAGCCTAGGAGGTTCAGGAGTTTGAGTGGGATTCCCACTACACTGTCCTATGAACAGTTTGGTGTCTGACAACACAGAAGCATCTCTCTTGGCAGATACAAGCCAGTACTGTTCTTTAAAAGCAGCAAACAGCAGAGATAGAAGACGTTATCTGAAGAAATACCATAGTCTCACACTTCTGTATTCTTCATCTAATCTGTTGAGTTGGTTCAAACTGCCAGTGCATTTACCTGCTGAGAATGGTAAGAAGGCTTCTCGAGGTGTAAAGTTTCCTTCTTTATCCAGAAAATGGCCAGGGTTGAACTGCCGAGGTGTCTCCCATTGCTCAGGGTCATACAGAACAGATGCTATATTCGGCATAATGATGGTGCCCTGCAAGGAAGGTACTGTTGATTCAGTTCTATCTACTAGCTTCTCACCCATCAGTTTCTGCCTGGCAGATAAAACTGCTGCTTGTTGCCATTTCTTTGTAAAGAGTAGATATGATATGGTTAGCAGACTATTTTCCTGAAAATTGGAGTTTGTGATATTTTTCTTAGTTGGAAATTATCAGTTCTCAGCCCTGCAGCTACATCAGTGGGTCTTAACAGCATTAGTGTGGTTGGTACAACTGCATTGTTGCCACTTTTATAACTAATCTTAATAACGCTTCTAGTAGGACTCGTTGATATTCAGGTCCCAGCATTGGAAACCTCCTTACAGGCTTAACAGAGAGAGAAATGCATCCAGAAATGACTGCAGTACTTCATTGACAGCAACCTCTGAGCCCTTTTAGCAGTAGTACTTTGGGCTGCTTTTTTCTTTACTGGTTGTTCCCAGCAGACCAGTTTGTGTGCCTTAGCTACCTGGCTGTCAGAAGCAGACAGAACAGAGTCAAACCTTCACCACAAAATGAGTTAGGTGGGGCCAGTCCCAGAAGCCAGTAATGGTGCTGGCCTCTCCCATCTCTGTTGCATAAAAGCAACCAATTCCTGTTTCTTGCTAGCATTTTACAGTGAGAACTGGCACTTATCATGGCTTATGTCGCTCTACAAAATGCCTCACTGGCCATGAACACTTGTCTTAGGCAGTATTTGGGAGTAACTCCCTCACTGTCAGCTATAGCGGACAGTCTCTCATCTCGTACAGATTCAGGCAGGTCCCTTCACTCATGGAGTCAGTGGAGCTATGAGCTGTTCTCTCACAAGTCTTCCTCCATCAAAGACTGCTGGCAGTGCCAAGCTGGGCAGAGATGTCTTAATCAGTGCTTTGGCAAACCAGTTTCTCCTCTCAGTCCATCCCCAGCCAAGCAGAGCTGGTCTCTGCAGTTGTGCTGTTGATCAGCAGGGCAGGAGCTTGAGGCTTCTGTGGCAGGGGTCTTACCAGCTCTCTGAGCTTCAACATGCTGAGTGAGAGACTTATTTCATTCCTGGAGTCACAAATGGTAACCCTTCCCCAGGCACCATGCTGCTGGGTTATATGAAGAATAGTTTGTAGACAGAAAAAGGCAAAACTGGAATAAAAGCTAAATGTCTCTCTGCAGAAGAAAGAACAGAGGCTGAAAATGTGTCTGTACCTTTTTGACTGGGAATCCTAGCAATGTTGTGTCCCTCACACACACTCTGGGCATACCGACAAAGACAATGTTGCTGAAGCGCTGGATCTCATGAACCACAGCATTTGTATAGGGCAGTTTTTTCCGATCCTCATAGCAGATTAACTGGGAAGGACCCAAAACAGCATCCAACTCCTTCTGCACTTTTTCTGTGGAGAAATACTCACCATTTCAGATGGGAAGAATGCATCAAATATTTTAACTGGTCTCTTTTCTTAGAGCAACAGGAAAATGTATTATTTCAACATAGTGCATAAAGTCTATAACCTGTGATTTAATATTATTTAATGCCTGTGTTTAACATATGAAAATAAAAATAAACAGAAAAAAACACAATGTGGTCCAGAATCATAAACAAGGACTGTACTGTACTTATTCCAGCTCTGACATTTATTTTACAGAATGCTTGCTGGGTGTAGGGCGAGTCACTCAGCTCCAGATTTTGAAAATATTTTAGGGATTGCTCAGTTTACTTTATCTCAAAATCTAAATCTCATTTGCAAAATTGACACAAATGCCTCTGATATTAACTCCCAGTGCCAGGGATGAGTTGAGCAGAGTTGGTCCAAGGACGGCAACGTACTATATGAACAAACACCACCTGAATCAGCCTAAAACCTTGGATGCAAATATGCACTCAATGGCACAGCCTTTTCAGCCTCCTACCGAGGCTGTGGGAATACAGATATCTCCCTTGCTTTCAGTGTTCAAGCACAGCAGATGGAAAAGCCACCAGGCCAAGGAGTACCCGAGTCCTCCTTAAATCCTGGCCATATCCTTTTTCTTCCTGACATAGATGTGGATAAGGAAACTCAGCCTGGATCTACAGAGGCATTCATGGAATTGGTGTTAATTAGATAAGCAACATCTTTGCAATATTAACTCAGACAGGGACAGTCTGTGTGTACTGCCAGCAGTTCTTTCCTGAAAACACCACCTCTAATTACCAGGCAGCCAGAATCCTCCTCTTAAATTTCTTTTTCTATTTCTACAGTCTTTCCATCCCTTGCTGTTGTTCCACATTCATGCTTTGTTTTCTCCTAAGGTTTGTGTGCTGCTTTGTGAACAATCTGCAACATTACTGGTTATTTGAAGACTGGATGCTAACACCATCAGCTGGTTACACGCAGAATATGCTCTGCTGAAACCTTGAGGCCACCCCTGAGCAACCCATATTCCATGGATGCCCACTGCCTAGCCTTGTACATGAAGCACTCAGCAAAGACAGGAAGGAGTCACTGCATTCTTCAAGGATTTGCACTGTGCAAATTATCTTGCATCTCTCTACCCGTTTCCTGACAAGAAAGACACAGGAAGATACAGCCATCTGTACCAGGACCACAGGCCTTCCTTAGGGCAACCTGCAGCCCTCTATAACCTGCCAAGATTTAGCCAGCTGGTTTGTCCAGTAAGGGATCCAGTGGACTGTTGGAAGTATT
>VZTV01005526.1:0-14594 GCA_013400875.1 Anhinga rufa | reverse complement strand
TATTCTAGAAAGCCCGTTGTTATTCTTCTTCCTTCCTAAAAGCAGAGGCTGAACAACTGATTATATTTCTGTTATTTACATAACCAGGACCTCTATGCAAAATTTTATCCAACCCCCAACCTCAGCAGGTATCAGCAACTGCAATCCAGGCTGGAACTGGATCATGGCACAAAGTCAGTGAATTGCATGAACTCTGTGTTTAAGCCCTTCTCTTATACCCACCTCTTTAAAAACCTTTTTCTACTACACACCAAAGACAGTTTTCCAAAAGGGTATTAAGGGCTTAGCTGTTTCACTCTTATTGCCATGAAGGTGCTGCCCACCAAAGCTGTGGCTGCTCCAGCCTGTCAGAAATGCTGCAAGAATGCCTCAGCTTGCAGCAAGTGACAAAGCCCTTGCTTGAAAGACCCCTTAATGGCCTCTTCTTCTCACAGAAGGGGGAATATTTGGTGCAGTTTTTCCACTGAACTGAGGAGAATCAATGAGAAGAGGAAGCTCTGACTTATAAATTGCAGTAACATGGCTAGAGGTAGCTCACTCCAGGTCAAAGCTCAGTGTGCCCAGACACAGCAGGTCTCTCACATGGCGCCAGGTGCTATCGCCAGCAGGCCGAAGGACTGAGCAGCAAGAGAGAGGGCTATGGCGGTGACTAAGACAGACTAAATATCGGCAGGAAATGTTCTAGCAACAGCAGATAATGACCTTCCTCCTGCCGGGCCCTGCCAGGGTGGTTTTGGATGACAGCACACCCAAAGCTGACATCACAGCCCCTCTGTTGTTCAATACAGAGGTTAGCTGCAGGTTTTGCTTCTCTACCCTGTCACAGTCCCCATGCTCATGTGCTTCTCGTGCACGGTTTTACCTCTCTGTTTTCCCTGCACTGCTACACTGTTTTCTGAAGCACAGAAACTGTGTCAGAAAACAGGCAGACTCACTGCTCCAGGAACTGCCTGTAGGATAAAAGAAGAGAAGGGTGGCTGCAGGTCTCATCACGTTCTTCACTTGTCAAAAACAAAGTGAGGCACCTTATGTGCAGTTTAATGTCCTTATTACTTCACTTTATGCTGTGTTTGTTAAGTATGGGTAACTCAGCGTTCCTAGGAAGACAGGGAAATTACATTTTGCAGAGGGTCATTTGTTTTTTCTTCTTTCATATGCTTCAGGACTTGTTTTGGTTTTCCTGTCCTATTTATGAAATGAAGATTGCAAAACCCTGGTAATGTGAAATTCACTAATGAAAGTGCCTCTAACACACAATTTACTCATAGCTCTGCTGCTTCAGAATTTGGAAACTCTAAACAACCAGCACACATCCGCCAGTCCTCCTCAAATACAATGTGTCCTCATTAATATGAAAATCATAATCTAAATAAAACATTTAAAATTCTACTTTTTATAAGATACCATTTGGTTATTTGGGTTTTGCCCTTTGTTTTTTGAGGCTTCTGGGTTTGCTCATGCCATTTATGAAGATGATGTATAAAGATTTCAAAAGTTAGGGCAAAAATATTAAACTGAAAAAGAGATAGAGCAAGACTCATAATAAAGAAAAGAGAAGTTAGTGGAAATTAAGCCCTTTGATCACCTTTAAGTTATCCTTTTGTAATATCTGGAAAAGCATAGTTTGGCTTTTTTTCTTAGAACTAAACAAAGGCTCCCAACTCATGGCTTGTCTACAGAAATTTGGACTTCAAGCAAAATACCAAACACATGGGACTGATAATAGAAACAAGTAGTGATAAAATTGGAACTTGAACTGCTGCCTTATCCCACAGTATAGAAATATGTTTAGACTGCCCTCATCTTTAAAAACAACCTGCCCATAAGCCTCTGGACCTCACAGTCAGATTCAGCTGGGGCAAACAATGGGGCTCATGACTTTATTACTATGTTTTGCCTTTCCTAAATGCGTGACATTACGTAAATGAAAAAAGGGGACATTTTCCTTAGCAGTACTTGGAGTGTTGACTGGTTGCCATGGTGAGTAGGCATGTTTAGATAGCAAACATGAAACGGGGACCTGCTTGGCCAATAGCGTGGGGTGGGAAGGCCCTGTGCGTGCAGCAGTATAGTGGTTTGCCACTTCAGACCTCAGATATGGTCACACTGCCTAGGCCTTTGCATCCAACTGCTTCCTTTTAATAGCTTCATTTTCAACAGAAGTATCAAGGGTAAATGAATCATTGTTTCCAAACCAGGAGATCAGAACAGAGATTTGAATATCATGGGATGCTGGCATTGGTGGTAAAATAGCATGTCTTGCTTCCCCGTTGCCCTTACACCCGCCCCATACATCACAGCCTCCTTGGTTATGCCAATAACTGAGGCTGCACTATAACCAAATCACTGGAATGATCTGGGTTAAACATCTTGTTTGGAGGGTTGTTTGAATATGGGAGGGATGACCAACACTGGCATCCGAAAACCTGAAAATCAGCTGCATGATCTGCACCCATGATGCTTTTCCTTGAATATACCGGGAGCTCAGGATAGCTCCACTGGATGTGCAAATTAGACATATTTAGAGGAGGTGTGTTCAGGTTTGTAAACAGCTTTGAGAATACATCCTTCAAAAACAGACAAAGAAAGAGAGAATCATGGCCTGATACTAGATTACTCTTTTCTCAAGAAAGAGAGCTGGGAAGAGAAAGCAACAACCTAGAGTCTACCAAGTCTACCAGCCTTATCCCAAAAATATATCTGCATAGTATGATTCATAGAATAACACAGATTGGAAGGGATATCTGCAGGTCATCTCATCCAGCTGCCTGCTCCAAGCAAGGCAAACCTAGAACACATCACTTGGTGCTTTGTCCAGTTGAGGTTTGAGTGTCTCTGGGCAACCAGTACCAGTGTTTGGCCACCCTCCGGGTGAAAAATAATTCCCTTATAGCTAATTGGAATTTCTCGCATTCCAGCTTTTGTCTGTTGCCTCTCATCACTTCACTGGGCACCTCTAAGAAGAATCTGACTGTCTTCTCTATCTGCTCCCATGGACAGTTGAAGAAAGTCACAGGATCCCCCATTATCTTTCTTTTCTTAAGTCTGAACAAACCTACTTCTTTCAGCGTCTTTGAGCCATCCAACGTATACTCCAGCCCTGTAGTCCAGCCCTGTGATCCAGCCCCCTGACTATCTTGGTGGCCTTTGCTGGACTCACTTGTGTTCCTCAAAGCCTTTGTGGAACAGGAGGCCCAAAACAGGACATGGTACTCCAGATGCAGCCTCACAAGTGCCGAATAGAGAAGAGCAGGCTCACAGGGTAATTCAGGTTGGAAAGGACTTGGGGAAGTCATCTAGTCCAACTGCCTGCTCAAAGCTGCATCGATAACCACCTCCCTGGACCTGCTGGTGCGCTCTTTCTAACACAGCCCAGGATGCAGCTAGCTGCCTTCACTGTAAAGGCACACTGCTGACTCATGCTCATCTCACCCATCCTTAGATGTCTATAATGTAGCTCTTTCTGAGCTAGGCAGCCTTTGAAAATAATGACAGAAATAGGTGTCTGACCCATTTCTGACATCTACTTTAGCAGGAGATGACTCACACTCCAGCAATGCCTGTTTCCCTGAACTGTCTATAAAGGGAGACCAGGGTGATTAGTTCTGATATAAACATCCATACTGGTGGTATTTACTTTCAGCCAGATTAATCCTGCCTCATAAGCTTTACCACACCCCCAGATTTTGCTGGAAGATGTTACATATTTGCATGTGTGTGTGTGTGAGTGTGCGCTTGCAGCTTTCCTTTGAATGCGAAGAGAATGAGAATACAATTAATAAGGATATAGCTACACAAAAATGCACTGAACTGGAGGTACTTGAAAGAGCTGATTCACATTTCAGTGGCAGATATTCTAGCAAATATCAACCCTAGTGGTTTCTGAAGGTTAGTTTGCTTTAAATATATGCCTGAGATTTTAGTTTTAATACGCTAGGCAGCATGAACATCCTTTCTTTTTATTTTTCTTTTATTTTGGTAATACCAATTTGATTTTCTAAGGGGAAATATAAAATTATGCTTTGAAGCAGTCAAGGGTACCAAATTCTGCATGCTATCCACATTGAGATCATCCTTAATTCTGCTTTTTCTCAATAAGAGCTGCAAAAAAAGAGTGTAGTCAGCAAATCTGGCTGATTTTAGCTCCTGGTGGAAAGGTCAGAAAAAGTTCAACTCCTTTATAAGAGAGCAACAATTCAGGAGGTCTTTAATCGTTTGTCCTGGAGACTAGCACGATCATTGTCTTTCAGTGAACATAATGGTTAAAAATTACATTCAACCTCCCCTTTTTGAACAACAGCTCTCCTTTTGACCTCTCTGTAATCTTAAGTATTATGGCCTATTATCCAATTTGAATCACAGATGAGTGTTGCACTTTTTAGATGCATGTTAAATAACCTGCCACTTTCTTCTGACTGAAGACAGACACACCATCTATGCAGGAAAATCCAGGCAGATAAGGGAAAAAGCATTGCATCCCATTCCCAGAAACCAGCCTAGACAAGCAATGTGCGTATTTTTTTAGTAAGTATGTTTTGAAATGTTGAGAAACCATTGATCTTAATCTTAAAAGCTGACTTTAGCCTCCTTTCATGTATTTTATAGCAGCTTCCTCAGAAGTCCACTGCAAGTCTTCCTAGTCATGATGATGTCGCAGCTGAGCAGCAGCCTGCATGCAGAAGGGACCAAGATAAGTATCTCTGAGCAACTGACTGTATAAATACAAAGTAGAGAAGGGGTTTGTTTATGCTGGTCAAAACAGATAGGAAAAAACAGTCCAGGAGAGAGAAGACAGGACTCTTCCAAACCCATTTTGAATGATGAGGTTTATTAGCCTCTGCAATTATTACTTGATGAAAACTGTGGATATCTACCTGCTTGACTCATAGGGCATGGCATACAGAATTGTTTAGACTTCTGTGTTAGCAGAGGATGGTCTAAAGATCTAATTCAATGCAAGGAGATTTTCAGATCACCTGGTTGGGTCTTAACATAGTATTGCCAAGCCTTCCTTCAGCGATGAAATTTTCTGCAGAAATATCTCTCAGACAGGTCCCTAGAGAAATTCTAGGGGATCCTTGGAGCAACTGCCTTCTCAATGGAGAAGGTAGCACAACCGAAGAGGAGTCTGGCCCATCGCCCTAGAAGGTTTCCGAAGTGGAAACTCGTGTTCCTCAGTTGGTTCCATCTCTTTATGCCCTTTTGCATTCTTATGCTCCTCAAGTTCAGAAGCTGGCAGTCAGTTCCTCTCTTATCTTCCTGTTTCTCCACTAATTTCACTTTTGGTGTTGCACATAACTTTAACCACACTGGAAATTATATCAGGCCTGGGAGGATAAAGCTCCGTGTTCCTGGGGAGAGAAGTCTGAGGCTCAGAAACACAGTGAGATTTGTCCCAACAGCAGTGCAATCCCTGCATCCTCAGAGACAGGCAACAAGCACTACAGATAAACAACGAATGGATGTGAGGCAGTGCTATGTTCTGACTGAAAAAAGTTCATGTCTCCAGACCTCCAGAGAGTCCTTCAAAGGATACATAAACATCACACCTACGTTATGCCTAAGCTGTACATGAACCATATACTCCAGACGCATGACCAGTACTTTGGACTATGCTTATCTTGCTACCTGACTGCTGGGGAGTCACTAATATTATAGCAGAAAGAAAACTATTCTGAAGAAAAAAATAATGCTGTCGTTAAAGGAAGCAACACAGCCCAGCCTTAGCTATTTTAAACAAGTGTCTCATATTTTAAGCAGAATCAGTAGGATACAGCAGAGGTTCAGCACAAGAGGACCGTTTTCTACTTGAGATGTGAGTGATTTAATAATAAATGTGGCCTGAGGATTCAAATTTATAGCCTGGTCTTATTGGAGTTTCTGAGCACTCGGTACCTTTGAAACAAGCCAGCAGTGTCTTCGAGAGGTATTAAATGAGTACCTCTAGGCTATCACATGTTCAGGCTGTGAGTGAAATGCTTCAGGCCAGGCAGTGCCCGGACAGACAGCCCTCCTCGAGAGCAGCAAGTTTGTCCTAAGGACTTGTCCCCGAGCAACCCAGCCTCCATCCACTGCTGAATCTGCTCACGCCATGCCTGCTCTGGGGCTTGTTGTTGCTTCCCACTGCCCACAGCCTCCCCTTTGCAGTTCAGCTGGACCATCACTAAACCTGGCCTAAATCCATTTTCAAGGTGGAAAATCCACACCCTCTCCATACACTGCAACACTGACTTCCAAAAAAAGATGTCCCTGTACATTACTTATTTCTTATGTTGTTGTTTCCTTTTACACATCTGCATTAAAGTTGTAAGAAATATCATATGTTCACACAGAAGGCAGAGGGAAGAAGGAAGATTAATGCAAAGATCAAGTAAGCATTTTATCACAACAAAACCTCTGGCAGTTTCTTGTTACTCTCTCACAAGTTCCCTGGCAGGAGCAAAAGAAATGCTAAATGTCAGAGACTTCATTGTGGAAACTCAGCTCTTAAAACAGTGTTGCAAATATACCATTTGTTCCCCAGATCATCCTATTTCACCAGCCATTCGTGAGCACACGTACATCCTGCTATGGATGTATATGACTGCAAGTCAGGTATTACTTTTGGGCAATTCCAGCAGGAAATGCAGTAGTGTTACGATCACCTGATGCACTGCTATCTGAGATGACTTTGCAGTGGTCTAGAAATGCCTGCTGTCAGCACATGCTATCTTCTCTAATGTCTGATAAGGTGTTGATTTTAAAATCTGCATGTAACCTCACCTACCCCCAACTCAACTACCAATTTATAGAGTTACGTAAGAAGTTTATTGAAGTAATAAAAGTTATGTGCCTTTCATAAGCAGTTTTGTTAAAACATTATGCAGATATTTCTATCAAATGCATTCCTTTATGTCATTTGTTGAAGTGAATAAAGTTTCTTGTGAGGTCTCCCAAGACCCTGATTTGTGTTTATTTGCAAATTTCATATATCACTGCCAGAAGCTATATGAAACGAAAAAAATACCTCAGTACAGGGAATACAATGAAGGACACACAGACAGCACATGCTCAGCCCAGGGGCACAGCACCCCACCAGGGCAGAGCAAAAACAAGCCCAGATCCTGCATGGGCAGCACAGGAGCACCTGCATGGCTAGATAGATTTGTCAAAAGGCAATTTGCTCTTCTCTAGCACAACCCAACCTAGTGAGGAATGAAACCGGGGACTACTGGGAACTGGAGATGGATGCCTGGGGGGAGGTCCCCATGGCAAAGGGAGTAAATGCACCAAGAGGGGCTGCAGCCATGAGCACCCACACCGATGTGGGGACACCCCTGAGGGATTGCAGCCAGGGGAGAAACATACCAATGAAGGGACTCCCTGAGGGGCTGTGCAACCCCATAGCGGGGATGCTAAGAAACAGCTCCATGAAAACGAGTTAGAAGCAAAAAACCTGAAGAAGCAACTGGTGGCAGAATAAATGAATAAGCAAAAAGCAGCAGCAAGAAACAGTTCCAGACAGGGCCCCAAGCTTTTATGCCAGCAGAGAAATTGGTACAGGCTAACCATAACATGGGGCAAAAGTCAGGGAAGTTGAGGCTAGGAATGGGGGATGACAGGTGTTTGATTTTAGAGTCAGAAAGGAGGACAAAAGGTGTTTGTTTGTTTCTTTTTTTTTTTTTTGTCAATACTGGAATAAGACTTAGGAAATTTGTGCTGTTTGGAAATAGAGTCAAACCTGTTTTGCCCACAACTCCCCTCTGTATAAGAATTAGTCTGCTCAAGGCTTTTATCAAGGAGCTTCCCTAGCAAATTGGCTGTCTCTCCTCAAAGAAGCAGCCACAGAGCATTGTCAGGCATGCCTGATGGCAAGAGACCACACAAAGATACAGTTTATGCCTGCAGACTTGTTTGGGAGGCTGAGAGGATCAGAGTGTTTTGCTGAAGTTTGTCTGGAGGCCATAGAAGTCTTAGTGAGATTTGCTTTACACAGGTGCTTGTGCCACATGTGCTAGAGGGAGATCAGGCACCAAAACAGAATTAGTCCATTTCCAGCATTTCCTCCATGCTGTGCATGGGTCTCTCAAACCACCCCAGGCTGGGCTTGAACCATCAGTGCTGCTGAGTGAGCCAAGGAGAAACTTCCCTGTGCCCAGAGAGGTAAGAGCTGAGTAATAGGCTTCTCCACTACGGTTCTTCTTTAGTGAAGCCTGCCTGGTGGATGCCTGATTTTGAAGCTTTTTTAAGATGTACAGAATTTCAACTAAATTTAAGTTCATAAACACATGGAAATTGCTCAGCGAAGTGGGATGTTGTCGTGGTTTAGCCCGGATCAACAACCAAGCACCACGCAGCCGCTCGCTCACTCCCCCCCGGTGGGATGGGGGAGAGAATCGGAAGAGTAAAAGTGAGGAAACTCATGGGTTGAGATAAAGACAGTTTAATAGGGAAAGAAAGAGCCGCGCACGCAAGCAAAGCAAAANCTACTGAGCAACAACCAAAACATCTCCGCATTATCACCACTGCTTCAGCACAAATCCAAAACACAGCCCCATACGAGCTACTGCGAAGAAAATTAACTCTATCCCAGCTGAAACCATAACAGATGTATGCACACCTATCTGCATTCCAATTTAGATGGGAATAATTAGCAGCTCTGTACATTTTTCCTGCTTAGAATGAACAGGTTATCATCTTCATGAATTTATTTCTTGTTTGAGTTGCTGCCTGTGACAGACCACATGCTCTCCACTTGTGGCCCAGCACCTTGCTCTCTTCCCAAGCACACTCCACAGTGTGCCTTAGTTCCTTTCCTACTGATCAAATGTGCAGGCTTTCCTAGTTTGAACCTACTAGCTGCTATTGATGCCACTGACTTAATGAACAGAATCAAGCTTTCTAACATGTCTGACTGTAAACACAGTTTCTCTGACTGTTCTGCAGCACAGAGCTAGAGATTGCTCTTTCAGCAAACACTCCTGCTAGTAAATTGTTTGCCAAGATGTTTGTGGGCGACAAGCACAAAGATGAGTGTAAGTCAGGGCAAATGTGTTTAAAATTTCAAACATGTTTATTTTTATCTTTTCCCAATATTTGTCCAGCTGTCAAATCTTCCTAAGAACTACATAAATTAGGTTAACTCTTGCCCACTGAAAAATTCCACAGCAAATTCTCATAAGCAGAGCTGGAGGCGTTTTTTTCAGTCATGTCACCCCCATCCTTCCCACACACACACCAGCAAAACAGTCCATCAGAATCATGTCCCTAATTTTCACCTTAAACAATTTGTTGTGGTAAAAGAAAGAAATTTCTTTAAAAATCTAAAATAACTTTTGTCAGAGAAAATGTTCTGCCTCCAATTCTAACCCTGAGTCATGGTGTCACTCAGGCTATGAGATTTATCCATGAATGCAGTTATTACAGTATTCAGCACAAGTCATTTTACCTTTGGTCTGCTGCTCCCGTCCCTGCCTTTTCAAAATCGAAATTTTCACTGTGTGCCAGCGTAGAAGCTCCAGATAAAAAATAAAACCCTCTATTTCCCTGCATGCAAAAAAACCAAAATGAAGCTAACCACCTAGCACTGGTATCTCAGAAATACACCCCCACATTTCTCTTGCTGTTCTCCCACACTGTGCTATCTTATGAGACTCAGTAACTTGGTTCCCAGTCACAGATTATGCAGAAATATAAATGGCAATAGAACTGTGAAGAACCCCCACTCCAAACCTCACACCATGCCAGTACACACTGGTTGGCTTAACATGAGCTGTACACTTGGTGAGCAGCTTTGCTGTGTCATCCTAGTAAGGCATTAAAGAACCCGTGTCCTAGGCCAATATGACACAGTCACTGGACATGGAGCCCAGAATAGTCCATGAGGGTCTCTAAGGGTCTCAGCCAATGCAGCAAAATCATTACAAGTTTGACAAAGTGAAGGCTGGAGTTGTTTCTTGTCTCCTCCTGCCTCTCCTCAACATCCACACAACAGATCAATTTTCACCATGCCCACAGGAGGCAGTGCTCCAAGGCAGGACTCCCAATCCCTCCATAGGCAGAACTGCAGAGCAGACCTAAGTATATACACAGAGAAGTCCCATTTGCCCCCAGCACTGCATGAACTGTGGCTTGCAGATCCACCAATGGTGTGTGTCACATTCGACAAGATCATCCTGCCTGGTGGTTTAGTGGATGCTGCCAACCACAAGTCTAGTCATGCTTTCACTCCCTGTTGTGTCTGTGGGTCCTCCTCAGTGAGTGTGCTGGGATGCTGAGGGATGCTGGGATGCCAATTACTCTAATCAACATATACACGAGCAGATGCAATTTTGTCCCATGGCATGGGCAGAACAGCTAGAATTTAAAGACTAGCATTGATTTAATGTTGGAACGTTGTAACATCTCCAGTAACACTGCAAAGAACAAGATGCATGCTGATATCCACTGGTGAAGAAAGCAAGAATAAGTTAACTCAAAAAAATCCTATGACTAAGTCAGAAAAGGACCCTGGAGTATACTGAGGTTCAAGATGACAATGACCAGAAGTTGCACCTTGGAGGATCAGGTTGGGCCCTAGGAAACTTCTTAATCAGGAGAATAATACAGTCCTGGAACAATACAGCTCTCCCAAACAGTGGGATGGTGGAGTCTTTATCCTTAGAGAAGAAGTGTAAATCAGACTAGCCATGGCTTTGTCTGATGCTGGCAACAGTCCTGCCTTCAGCTTGAGGATGCACTAGAGACCTTCAGAGGTCCCTTACAACCAGCATTCCAATGATTCCATGAAAACACAAACTAGAATTGAGAGCTGTATACAACAGCTTGATTATTTGCACAATCCTATCCACTCTTATTTGCCTGTAAGTTTAGCCCTTGCCTACATATTTCTTTCTAAAAATGCTGACTATGGTACCCACAAGCAGTCTGTTCTTTGAAGGCTCCCTTCCATTAGGCTGAAGCATCTTCTTCCCTGCGTAGGCATAAGTAAAACAGGGAGTAAGGAAAAAGGGATAACCCCTCAGATACGGTGATAACTTAAAGCTGACACACTTAATGAAGTTTGTCATCAGGCACTGCAAATGGATATGACCTTTCCAAGTATAAGCTCTGCATTGCTACACACTGTTGCACATCTATGTCATTAACCGAGAGCTCATAAATAATGTTAGATAGATTCATCTCTCATTATACACTAAATTTAATGCCAGAAAGGACTATCTGAACATTCGTTTTGGCCACTGGAATATCCCAGACTTTTACACTTAACTCAGCCACTCTCACACAAGGACTACAAGCTTGTGCGTGACAAAGTGTATCTTCCAGAAAGACTTTATTCTTGCAGAAATCAAGAAGAGCCATCTACTGTGCCCATTGATAGTCAGCATCAATGTTTTTTCACTAACTCTTAGAATAAGGTGCTCTGTGACTAGAATATCTTTGGCATCAGCTTGGTTCGTGTTCTGTCTTTTTCTGCTAGATCTTTTGGCTTACATAGATGCAGTATTCTTTCCTTCATTAGGTTTACAGTACTGACCTCAGTCTTTTCCTTTATAAAACAGAGATTTAACTCTTTAAAATCTTCTACCCTGTGAAGATTTTGCATACAGTTCTTGAATGATTTCTATACCTCAAATGATTCCTCTGCACCTTCTCCAGGTTTTCAACATAATTTTCAAAATATGGAGAGCAAATCTGTTCCCAGTTAGCTCTTCATTTGTGGGCCTAGCCTTTACTTTGCAATAGCATTGATCTTGCTACCAAAACAATTCAGAAACTTGTGCAGCAGCTCTGTCCGCAGTAGTATTTGCTATCTCACCAAACCACCTACATGTTCCACTGTTTCTTATCTGATTACTTCAGCAACAGTGTTTCTACAATTGATTCATATTAGATGCAGAAGTGGGACAGCATCACGCCTTGTGCCGGTCATTAGGAGGTGAATAGAATTGTCGCTTACTGTGGAAACAGGCAGATATACTTGTGTTGCACAAGTAACAGAAAGAGATGGGCTAATGCTGCACAAGTAGGCATGTTTCTGTATTACTCTGACCCTGCTGGATCTTCCCTGAAAAGATCTGTGAAATGTTGTTTCCCAGCTCCACTCCCTTTAGTCTGATTTGCCACCCCTCAAACCCTGATGGGGCAGAATTCACATTAGGAGACTGAAGTCTTGTAGGAAAAGTGACACCACCACGTTGGGTTTGTTCCCTGTTACTCAACAGTTTTCAACATGCCCTGTTATGATTCTTCACTCCTGATGCAAAGGGGCTGAAAAGGTCAGTCATTTCTGAGCAGTGTTGACAGGACTGAATTATAGCAAGGCACGCTCACTAGATTTGTACAGCTATTCTAAGGATTAAATGTGGTTTAGACAGCTGGCAGGCCTTTCAAGCTGATGCTGTTTCAGGGGAACAACACTAGCATGATCCAGGCACCTTCTCCATGGTATGAGAGGGAAGATGTCCTTCCTACATCTACAAGGAACATGCAACGTCTCTCCTGGAAGGCTAGTTTAAAGTCAAATCTCTACTTTCCCATGGTTCTGAAATATGTTTGTGAAGTTTTTCCTTCATTCCTACAATACCAAGCCAGAACAGAGCACATTTAGTCATTTATCTGTTAGGAGAACTGTTGCCTTCATGCACATTTGTTTATAGATCCAACTTAATGGTTTTTTTGCCAAGAAGAAAGAAAAGTGTTTATCTTTCTCCATTTTCTCCTTCCTGATTTTATTTTTGCCTTAAAATTCATAAATCCTGCCTGAGTTCTCTCTCGTAGCCACTACATCACTTGGACATTTAATTAATAACTCATTGGATTAACTGCTTGTGTTAATGCCACAGCTCGCATGCTTAGTATTTAATGGTCCCTAGAGGATCTCTATGCTCCTTCTCAGCTATCTCATAAAATACTTGTTCATGGAGTGGAGTTGGGTGGCTTAAGAAATTGTTAATGCAACACAAAGCTTTCAGATTAGGTGGCTGCTTCAAAAGAGATTAAATTAGGAGTCTATCTGGTCATTTGTGTTGCCTGAAAAATACTGTCACTGGGCAGGGATCAGGAAATTGTCTTAATCTATATGGCTTCCTGTCTGAAGACTTCTCTTTTCTCAGCCTAAATTCTTCTGCTCTTCATTGCCTAAAAATGTTACCTGTCCCCATTCATAACTCCATTCTTCTTGCTTTGGAAAGGAAACACCAGGAAATAATCACTGTTTCTCTCTCCTCACAGGTACATGTTGGAAGCAAATGGGGGACCGTGGGCTGGTGCTTGCTCACAGAACAGTTCTACTTGTCTTCCCTGATGGGAGGATCACTGGAGATGCTCATGCTGCACAGTGAAGCATACTGCAGAGATTCCCCAGGCTACTGTAGACTTAATCCCTTATACCCTCGTGTTGTGGCATAGCATGGAGCCTTCACCACAGGCACCCACAGTATTTCTGCATCATTCCTGTTCTCCAGCCAGGCGTAGCCAGTCTGAGTCTCCTAGCTCTTCTCTATGCTTACATATTACACAAAAATCTCCCCACACCTTCATTCAGCAAGAGACCCGCAGTATTTCTGAAGAAAGCCAGAAGTACCTACTGTTTTGCGGAAGTGAACACAAAGCCTGTGTGCCTGATTTTTAACCACTGTTTAACAACGTGTAACATGTGATGTCAACATGTAATAAGGACAAGGACCAATACATTGGTAAACAAATAGGATACATTTTCTATAAATCATTCTGTGGAGTATCAGCAGCTTCAATGACAATTACATTGTGATTCTGCTATTGGGAACGCCTTCAGGGACAGCCTGTGAAAGAGCGATATGATCAAAACCACTCGTAAGAGGGAATATTTGACAAACTGCCTATAAAAGCCACAAAAGTAGTACAACCAAGAAAGCTCGGGAAGCTCAGGTCAAAACTGACCAAAGGTAATGATGTAAGTGCTTCTCCAACAAACACTGTGGCAGAAGCACTGCTTCACAACAGAAAAAGAGCCGTGAGTCTAGCTATCATTCACTTCCAGGGGTGGGGAAGAGAGCTAACATGTGGCACAGAAAAAGGATAAAGCTGTAAGTTATTGACCTGAAATAACAGCTTTATTTCAAACAGCTGGTTTCCAGTATGCTGAGGTCTTTCTACAAAGAGATTTTGATAAATGAAATCAGGTCACAAAAGGGGTTATTAAAAACAACGAATTTGCACTAAAAACCCCAAGGTGCAGCAGTCTGTGAGCTTTTGCAAGAACATAAAATTCACTGTAGAAGGCTGGACCACACCAAAGCTGCGTAGCAAGTCAGAAATGCCTGGTGTTTTTCTGAACTGAATGGCAAGATGCAACCATTCATGATCAGACAAGAAGAAGTATTGAATAACAAAAAAAAAAAAAGACAAAAAGGCTTGAAGCACAAGGATTCTTGATAAATGTTACACCAGCTCTTGCCCAACATGAGTTGTATGTGGAAGAATTGAGAAAGTAATTTTGGGACCTTTGTGGCCAAAAGATCAAACTTAGCTCCAGGATGAGAACCATTTGGCATATACAATAACACAAAGCTGGTGGGGCTAAAAGTATCAGCAGCATTGCTGACTTAAGGAAGACACTGAGCCAGCACTGTGCC
>VZTV01005524.1:21514-34253 GCA_013400875.1 Anhinga rufa | reverse complement strand
AAATAATAATAATTTAAAAAAATATGAGAGATGTAAGAACGGAGAACAGCGGTGTTTTAAAGGTTGGTTGGAGGGTAACTGTCTCCGAAAATAAGGAGCTTTATTTTTATTCAGAAAACCACTTTTAGAGAAATAAACTGCTTCTCTGTCTGTCCTGCAGGTGCAATTAGTCCAAAGGAACCCTTTCTGAGGACTGTACTCTGGGGCACACAAATCAGCATCAGCATTTGCAAATGCTGGTGCTGAGAGAATCTTTCTGCTTCTGTAATTAATTAGATGAAACAAATAATATTTGCAGTTTTGTCCATCTGCTCATTTTTTTTGTTTACTAATGGGTACTTTTCTTTATTACTGGACTGAAATACTTCTGTGAACAGTATTAGGTGATTTCATATGATGTCAACCTGTGGGAATAGTATGATGAAATTTATCTTTGTTCAGCCAAATTATTAAAAAAAGAACTGAGAGAAAATGGTATAATATGGACCAGAAGTCATTCTGTACCCTACTTTCTAGCTGTTCCAAAAATACACCTTTTAACTTTCCAAAACAACAGTTATGCTAGTGTGTAATGTTGAATAAGGTATTGCATTTACACAGCTTATTTTTCTCTCATTACCAATGCCTGTCATATACTGCCACTGTTACTACTGCCCTTAGTGATTAATGGTTTTGCCCATGTTTTGGAAGAAAAGCAGTTTTAACTCAAAGCCATAGAAGAAACATGGCAGAAACATTATAGGGTAGATTCAATAGTGGACTTGAATGTTTCAAATCTGCCTAAAGCTTGTTTTAAACCATCTTCTTTGGTTTGTTCCTTTTGTCCTCTTTTTTTAAATGTATACCCCTATTGCATAAAACTGAGACTGACTGTAAGTGAATTAGTCCCCAGTTTAACAAAGCTGTGAAAGTTAAGTATGTGTTTAAGTATGTGAGTAATCAATAAGCTCAACTCCAGGGACATGAAATAAGCACGTTGGAACACAGCTCCTTGAATACATGCCTTGGCATGGTTGAGAAGGGGGAACTCTTCTGCATAAAGCTGATCCCAGAGCTGCTGAGAGTGGGGAACTACAAATTAAAGCAGCCACCCATGTGCTGAACAATCTTCTCTCTAACATGGCCTCCTGCGTTTGGATGTCATGCTTTGCACATCATCATAGTACCTGAGCATGTTTGGAAAATTAAGTCAATCATTTTACACTAGATTTTAAAATTAAAAATGTTTACACTGAAGTTAACAACCATGGAAATGTACTTATATTATTTTTTGGCCACAGGAGGAACACATATTGCTTTACACACCCACCCAAAAGTTACTGATGATTTCAAAAAACCCCAGGCCTTGAGAATGTGAAGAAAATGTATTGTTCAAATCAAGGTTAATTTATAATGCGCTTTGATCTTCTACTAAAAAGTAACAAATTAAGAACATTATCCTATGCCTACCACAGATTTAAAAATATTAAAAATGGAGAAACTCCTTTTACTCAAAGATCTAACGTCTTTTACTACTGTGCAGGATTATTTCTTAATTAATATCACATTTGCTAGCATTTTATCCAGCAAAGGTTTAAATATCTCAAAGAAGAGAATTTACAGTTAATATTCATTCTGTCAATGCTGATATAATGGACTTACTGGTGTTGCATAAAAATCACTAAGTAAGTATTAAAAGCAAGAGGAAAGGTTCTTGCCATTTCCAATGAGAAACAGTCTGCCATGGTACTACACGTGTCTGAATTTGAGCTACTATTTCAGATTGTGAATTTTAGTAAAACCTTCGGGTAAAATGAAAGGCTGAGTCTCTGTCAAACTACTGAGTGAAAAAAAACAATTACCACCACTACCCCAAAACCCCTTTTATTTCTGAATTATATTTAGGGCAGATATTTTCAGCCAGCAAACCTGACCCTGTCTGTCAAAACCTCTTCTGTGAAAGGCTGATCTGCCAAAGATTTTTTTTTTTAGGAGTTAAGCTGGTGCTCTTTTTATTTCTTTATTACAGTCAAAAAATGTGAATCTTTTTCTTCTGTTTGTTTTTTTTTCCCCCCTATATTTGTTTGCTTTAAAAATAATGGGTAAAATCCTGCCCCACTTAAGCCCCTGGGAGATCTGCCAAGATATCACTCATCTAGTGCAGCTTTCACACCATAATGTAAGTATTATGGATGTTGAATTTTAAATAAAAACATCCTCTTTCCAAATGCTTTTTAGTCACTAAAATTAAACAAACTGAAAAAATCAAAACAGCCAAGCCTAAAAACCCTTTCTCTCCCAAACAATTGGCATTTTTGCTCTTGACTCTTCCGATGTTATAATTTAAATAGTTTTTTAGTTCTCACAGGCAGGCAGGCAGGCAAGACAGGACTTGAGCAGTGAACGTAAAACCCCTGCTTTCCTCTCACCTCCTTTCATAAATGCCTATCAGACAGTCTTTATATGCACAAAAAATAAAAAAAAGCAAACAATCCTATTATTTTTACGGGTCATGATTAAGACTTCAATTAGTTGGCTTACTCAGTTAATTCAACTTTTAGCTAACGTTTCATTTTTGAGCAAGAGATATTGACTCATTCACTGAAGTTCCTAACAAGCAGTTCCACTCTATTCTTTGGAGTAGAGTTTTTTCACTGTATTTTTTTCTATTTTCAGGGTTTTTTTTCCATGTTTGCATGTGCAAATAGATTATAGACACTGTTGATTTAGATAATATCTACATGCAAGCACCAAATGATACTTCCTTTTCCATCAGATGGCTAGGCGTTTCAAGAGCATCAGGGCAAGGCAAATTTAAGTTGTGACATTGTAATAGGAATTCTTGTGAAGCACGAAGTGCTCAATAAATGACAAAGGTATCTCTTGAGGAACAGCTGAAAGCCATTTATACTCAGGCATTTCTACAGCATAAAAAAAAGCAGAATGAGACAAATGTATTGCTGTTATTTTTATTGATTAAACTTCATGTTAAATTTGAAGTAAGTGTATTCAGTGGCAGTGTAGTCTCTGGAACTCCCTGTCTAATCCAACTTCTTGAGGATAAACTCACAGTTGAACAGATAATGTGTATTAATCAGCTATTAGCCGTGACACATACACAGTGACACAACATAAGAAAATTTGGGAGGGGGAGGATTCTTTGTGCTAGAAAGAGGCTTGCAATGTTGCGTGACAGGACACGCAAAATATTCTTTTATTAAATAAAAAGAATAATATGCAGGAGCTAATTAAGGAATAGCTGAAATATGAGCAAATGGGTTATAAATCTTTCTCCATCTGCTGTATGCAAGGCTTTAAGAACGCAGATTCATGTCAGAACACAGATAGATATTGTATTATCATGCACGTGTTGAAAAAGACTTGTAGATGAAGGGAAGATGGCAAAACATACCATCACCTACCTGAGTTTGGGTTTCAGAAGAGTTGGTCACTTCTTTCATAGGACACTTTACATAAGCCTCCTCACTTACAGCTCTTTTTTTTAAATTATACAAGTATGTGCACCTTTGCCCCCCAGTGAGGCAATGCACCACTCCCAACACATCCATAGGCTAATCAGATTGCAACTACAGTTGTGTTTCTTCCACGAGCTTAGCCACAGCCTAGTGCCCTCTAGTAAAACACAACTATGGCCTACCTACACTTGCCCGTATCCCTGCTGTTAGTGGCCTAAGAGCCTCACTTGCAGACAAACAAATACAGCTGTGGCAAATCTGATTGCAGCTGATATTTCTCTTAAAGCAGGTGAGGGACATCTGTTACTTTGCTTCAGAAAGAGCAGCTCCTGTCCTGGAAGTGTAATTCTGATCTCTCTCCATGGGTTCTTGCTTTTTACTTTTACTGGTAGCATTCACAAGCGATTTCCTAGCAAACACAGGGGTTCTTTCCACTCTAAAAGATATGTATTATTATCATACTTCTTTACAATGTTATTTACAGTTATGTACTGTGTTCTATTTTTTGTTTTCCAGCTTGCGTGTGACCTCAGAGGAAAGCAGGTAACTCTTGCTGTACGCTGTCCCCTTACCTCTTCAGTGATGACAGCTCTGAGCACTGGTGTCAAGCTCTGGCAGGAAGGAAAAATATTCATGCCTCTTTCAAAAGTTGAATGTAAACCTTTCCTGATACATCTGAAAAGGTCATTTATAGTAACTGCTCCTAGAAGGGCTGCCTGATCTGCATAGGGCTCTTCTGACCCTGACCTAAGCCGTGAATTACACTTTTCTGGTTTAGTCCTCATCTTCTAACACCTCACTCCCTTGTCTCTGAACTTTGAGCCTGGCTGATGGGGAGGATGGAAGGTTTTTCCTGGCAGGCCCTTGGAGTTCTCTGTAGGGAAGGTAGGGTGGTGGGCTTTGCAGTGTCAGTTTAGGCTGGCAGGCTGCAGGTTTAACAAGGCTAAAGTTCTGACCCACAGAAGGCATTTTTGACGTTTTCTCCCATCTTCTTCTCTCTTCCCTGCTCCCCAGAAGATGTTATTGTTACTTTGGACTACCAGCCACCGGTATCTATATGCAATGCTTCCTGTACACTATCTCATCCATCAGACTGTAAGTCACTTAAGTTAAGGATGTGTCATTTGCAGACTTAGTCCAATGAGTAAAAACCTGAATTTGGTCAGACCAGCTGTACGATAAAGACAAAGGGTAATATTATCCACTAGTTCAGCTGCCTAGCCCAAATTTACTGTGTTTAATTGAACAGTGATAAATTCAGTTACCCTGCAGAGCAGATCCCCTCTTCTTTCTAAAGCACCCATCAGTCCTCTCTCAAACAATTTTATATTTATGGGGATTTTAGGTATTCACCTACAGTCACCATACAGCAAGATATAAATGGGGACAAACTGCAAAAGGAAAGACAAACTGATAAATTGTTAGACAGACTGAATCAGTTTGTACAGTTGACAATTATATTCATTAACTCAATCAGCCTTCCGTTAATAGTGTGGGCTTGATTGCCGTCTTGCCTACAGGTAAATCTCCATCAAAATTACGACCATCAGTTAGTCCCCATTTTTATAAACTATATGTGCTGGGGAAAAAAAAAAATAGAAAAATCTGTTGCTGTTTCCTTTCTTCCAGCAGCAAAAAGCTGCTCCAAAAGCAGCGGGAGGCACGGAGCCACAGTGACCTCAGCCGGCGCCGGAGAGACCGTGCGGCACCAGCGCCCTGGCAGGGACGGCGTCCACAGCTACGCCTTGCCGTGCTTCCAGCTTGGGGGTGCTGAGAGTTTTCCTGCCCTGTGGTACTGCTTCTGCTTGCTGCTACAAATCCAGATGCTACAGCCCATACTGGACTGAGATCTTCTCCAACTCCCTGTTCTCATCCCCTCTGAGAAATGGGGTTCAGGATGGCCGCATCTCCGTTGCTGTTGGGTAAGGATATAGGATGTATGACAGCAGCTAGGCAGGTGTTAGCTGGTACTGGTGAGAAGGGTTTATTAAAATTAATTTTAGATTTTTTGCAGACACTTGTAGGAGACGTTTTGAAACAGTGTTCCCAAAATTTAGCAATATAAACAGCATAATCTTATGCTGATGTCAGCCTCAAATTCAAGGGCTGTTGTGACTTGAAATAAATAATTCTCAGTAAAATCCTGTATTAAGTAAATTCATTTTATAAGAATTGCTATACTATGCAAAATTTTCTGCATCATGTTCTTATATTGTGAATACTTGAGTCACAGTCCGGAGTAAGGATAGCTTCATCAAAAAAAAGATGCTGTAAACAGCATTTACATGCACATTCCAAAGTGAAAGGTGATAATCTGTCAAATAGCTCATTTTCATATTTCTGCCCACATTTTGTGCTAATTTATCAAGCTGAGAAGATCGTTACATTTATAAATAACAGAATTGTCATTTTCACCAGAAAACAGCATCTTTTAGTTTCCCTCACTATAAAAGATATCAAGTGTTAATAAAGCCATGTAAACATAAGTGAGTGAGTCTTAGTTTCACGGATAACAGAGGCCTATTTTTTTCCACTGATAAGCAATAAAACCAAGGTCTTTTATTTCTCACCACTGGAAATAAATTCTGTGGAACCCCAGAATCTACAGACTGTACATTCAGCTAAAACAAATTCGTCTTGTTCCATTTGCACCCATGAAGTGATGTAGATCTGCACAAAACCAAGAGTCCAACTTTGTGTGTTATGGGGCAATGACTCTGTAGTCCGCAGTCCTCATAAAATCTAACCGTCTCTTCCTGGCCCAGGTTCGCATGCTGTGAAACAGAAAGCCTGTTGTTGGGAGCTGGAGGAGGTCACAGCACTAAGCTGTGCTGTAAGTGAAGGTCACTTGGAGGGCTGGGGACCGAGGGCCGTTTGGGTTAACAAGTGGGAAGAGCGGGCTGGGAATGGGGCACAGCCAGTGTTCACAGTGCACTGGTTCACATCAGCTCTGTGACAGAGAAGTTTCCAGGGAGCCCCAACTTCAGCCTTGAGCTGCTTCTTATTGCAGGAAATTTTGACAAGTGATGCTGTGTCCCTTAATCAGAGGAAATTCTCTTAAAACTTACACTGCTGTAGACAGATATGAATTATTTTTTTGGGGGGGGTGGTCTGATATGGTGTATCTGGGTCCTTTATATCTGACCACTCATGTCCAGAAGCTTTAAGTCTGAACTGCATTTATTTTACACAACCATAAGCAAGCAGTACGTTTCCTTTCCCCTCTTTGAAGTTAGCATGGAATCTATATGCACCCTTGGTTTTTTTTGCTTTGTTTTCTGCTTGCATCATCTGGAGAACCAGAAACAATCCAGAGGTTGCTGATGTGTCAGAAAAATGTAATTTTTTTTTTAGTCAAATCCCACCACTGCTATCAGGAGAATAGACATTTCCATTCTAGCTGCAGCCTGGAGTCAGTTTTCTTTTGTGTGCTCTAATGTGCTTCAGACCAGCCAAGTTGGGTTTTTTGTTGTGTTTTTTTTTTTTTTTTTCGACAGGGTGGATGTTGGCTTATTGGTTATGAGAGCCTGTACAATCATTGCAGTGGAAATAAAAAGCCCTGACACTAGAGCAGTAGAAATAACAATGTTGGTTTCTTCCCACTAAGTGGAAATAACATGCTTTGTTCCACCAATTTGAGGTACAGAATACCTGACACGAGATGGTGTATAACACTTCGTATTTTTCTGAGAAAATGTCTCGGCATCACTACACTGTGCCAGAGCAAAACTGCACCAAAAGTGGTCAGGTACAAGGTCACTGATAATAGGCTAGATTCTCAGGGCTGAGGTAAATTGGAAGCACGAGGCTACAAGGATTTCTATCAACTGATAATGTGGCCCAAAACATTTATTTCACTGGCTAGCTGAAAGTCAATTCCTGGGTATTGTGCCCCAATACCCATGTGTGAAACTCATTTAAAAGACCATCTCTAACCTCAAATAAATAAATATATAACGAGTGATAGGCACATACAATAACTGATCACATATAACTGACAGGAAGAAATGGTGACCCTCGTTTAATAAATCATGCAGCTTGCTGAACTCCATAGCATCATATATTTTTAAGCCCTCATGGATTTTGAATAAAAAAGGAATCGCTCAGAAAAAGGCATACTTTCTCTGTTCCTTACCTTGTTATAATAAAGGAATAAAAAGCCGGTAAGTGGCCAGATTCACCTATTTCTTCCACTGGCCCCTTTGCAATGCTGCATGGTCACAGACAGATTGAAAAGGAACCAGATCTTTCTAGTAACCACTTGTTAGCATACGCTCTATCTTAAAGGACTTAAACAATATCTATAGTTAAAATGTAATCTTGAGTTTTGGAGGGACCCTAGATGTGTATTTCCATTATAGCTTCACAATCTCTAGGTTAAGTTTAACACAAACACAAGGGAGTACAGCTGTCTACTTCAGTGGGCAGTGAAGCAGGACTGACCTACTCTGGGAGAGACTCAACAGGGAGAGAGTGTATCTTTCAAATACGTGAATCAGCAGCGTTTCCATGAGGAAATTTTAAAACACAATTATGAAAAAAGGGAAACATAAATGCTTCTCTTTAGCTAAGGTTTTTCCTTTCCCATTTTTCCACAAGTATTTTTATATTCTCAGTTGGGATGATTCCTATAAAGCTCTTATCCAAGATCTTAGCATCAACTCCTTTATTTTTGCTTCACATTTTGCTGGCAATTTACAATGAAAGCAAGTGTCACTTGGCATAACTAAATGTCCACCGGGGTCAGCAGTAGCCTTCGTTCAGACCCCGAGACTTGGTCCCAGATTTGCAAGAACAGATGGGGCTGTACGGTGGAGGGGGAGCAGCATTGCTACTTGACTTCCTCTGTCTCGCATGACACAGAATATGAGCAGGGTGTTGGGCAGTGCTGGTGGAGCCGAGGGGAGCATCTTTGAATCATCCTAGTCATTGGACTGGTCTCCTGTTAATGGCACAGTAACAGATAGTACATTTAAAATCAACAGCCATTGCCTTTATATAGCAGCCTCCATTTGTCAGCTCACAAGGCAGACATTTCAACTTTTCTGTGTTGGTTAAGCTGGAGCATAAATAACTGACTTTCCAAAGATTATCAATATAGCCTGTATTAATTAAATAACACAAGGTGAACTACGCAGGCAGAAGTGGTCAGGGGACTGGGGCATTAGCCCAGCATGAGAAAGACTCACACTCTTTTGATATATGTTTCCTGCACAGCCTTAAGCAAACCACTTACTCTGTTGTGTCCTGTTTGACCAAACTGGACAAATAATCCTTCCTTGTTTCATGAGAGGGTTTGAGGTAAGGATAAATGTATCAGAGATGAGAAGAGCATACAATCTATGTAATGGGGGTGATGGTTATGTCTTACGGTACCATTACAGTTGTGAGGGTTTTTTGAACTTTGCATGGTCTGATCACCTTACACCCTCCCTTGAAATAAACTGTTTTTCAGTCACAATGTAATTTTATCCAGTCTTCATAAAAACCTGATCACAATATTTGTTTGAAATTTTTCCCAGCACTGGTCTGAAGTAAAAGAGAAAGATGTACAAGGCGAAGATGAAGCTATACACGGGTGCATTTCTAACTGACTGTTACAGCTCCTGGATCAGATTCTCAGCTGATAGAATTACAGTGTAATTGGATTACAGTTAATGTAAATCTCCTGATTGACACCAGCTGAGAATCTAGTCCCATCTTCTAAAATCAGATACTTTTTCAAAGGACTATGATATCTATAATGTTTTTCCGGGCTGTTACAAGAAAATAGAATGAGCTTTAAGAGTGAACTACTGAGTTTTTCTGAATTTAAGTTTACTTTTACTGTAATAGCGTTTTTTATGTCACAACTAGACTGCAGATCGAAAGGCTGACTGTGTCGAGGGAATTTGGTGTTTTACATTTAGAAGGAACATTTAATGAATTATGCTGCCCCCAGATAACCCCTATTTCATTTGTATATAATGCTCAGGGCTAAGGATTGTCTTCCTGATCCTTCTCAGATGTTAGGCAGTACGATTCAAGAGTGGCCACATTACTGCTCCATTCCTTACTTCAGATTCAATCCTGCAAGTGCTGAGTGCCCTAACTCCCACTGAGGACATGGCTTTAATACAACAATAATCTTAAATTTATCAAAGGCATAAAGTTCAGAGTGAATCAAATGCCTAACTTTTTTCTCTGTGTGGGCAAAACATATTATGTAAACATGACCTTTCAGTAATTTAATATTTAGTGCCTTTTATATTAGTACCTAACTGATAGATTTTTTAAAAATGAAAAGTACTCTAAAACATTAGATTGCCTATAAATATTCTGTCCCATTAAACCCTGGATTCAGCTCCCCCTAACTGGGCTTCTCAGTCTGCAATTCCGCATCTTCAGGAGGGGAGGTACAGATCTTTAAGTTGATGTCAGAAATTAACTAAAAGGAATGCACCAAATAGTATATTAGTAGATTAAATGCTGTTGGTCTTAGGTCTTAGGTCTTATTACTTAACAGCCATGCAATGCAAAAAACCTGAACAACTCATCAGACTTCAGGCTTCAGGGTGCAAGTTTGTTGTCTGTCAGGGTCAGCAAAAATATTTCTCCCCCTACCCCTCTGTCAAGGCACTGGTATAATTGGCTCCATGCATTATGTGAAGTAACGCCTCTCCCTATGGTGTGAGGCAATTGTCAGTAGCCTCTGGAAACTGGGCTTTACGTCCCAATTTTGTGTTTGCTTTCGTTTTGTTTGTTTTTAAATATGTAAGTGATTTGCAGCCTATAAATGCATGTGCGTATTTGTACGTACATGAGATACCAGACGAGGTGAAAAGTGTCTGCTTGTCATCTGTGAGGTTAAGTAGGTGGATGAAAGCCCGTATGTCTTAGGTCTGGCCGCGAGGACCTGTCAGCTGACCTTGCAAGCCCTCCAAATGACTGGACCTTCACCATGGCTGTATAGTCTAGCTAGTACAAGCAGTCCCCAGCTGCAGTTACACATCTCTGTAACACTAAGTGATGAAAAATAAACTAAATTCACTCTGAAAATAATTTACATTTTTTTATACAAAATGCAGTGCAGTCTTCTGTAACACTTCTGAAGTGTTACCTGACGACTGCATTTGGCCTCTGATTTCTATCCCACCCAGATGTACAGATAGAACAGCAGCCTGTGGAACAGTGATGTGTTGAAATACTGTCAGCCTGAGCCTTGGCTAAGAAAAATTGGCATAACTTCAGTGAATACAGTATGTATTGTTGCCTACAGTGGAACTGTGCTAAATTAATTACCTGAGGACCTGCCCTGTGTTTCCTCAAATGGCTCTAAGTACTTCTCTTCTGTTTTAGTGTGGTTTTGTTATCATATGAACTAACACCAGATGGGAAGAAGAATCGGTGATTGCAGAAGGCTTTGGATCATACTCCAAGAGCTCTCATTTGAACTGGTGGCAAAACTCTCCTTGTCAAGAGTGGAGGTAGGTCCAGGCCTGGAATGGTGCATTTTCACAGGATTTCCTGTTCCCGGGATTCTGTGTGAGTCAGGAAGCATTTCCAGTTGATACAGTAATTTTAAGAATAAAACTCAAGTCCAAGTATTGGAATAGGAAAGGAATGTTTTCAAGCACTGATGATTTTTTCCCACCTGTTTTCCACTTACATTCCCTCTTTGGTAGACGTGCAAAATAAGAGTCTCTTGACCAGCGGCACTTGTTGTTGCTCCAGGGCAGAGAGCGTAGGACAGAACGAACATGCGCTCCATTGCCCATACAGAGTCCAGATGTTATAAAATGCAGCAGAAGCAAGACAAGCTGTGGAATAGAAATAGACAAAACATTCTGAAAATCCAGAGTTACTTTCTTCCCCAAGGACTTTTTCATGTATTTGCACATCAAACAAACACCGACCTGATGTGTTGGAACTGAGCTTTTGGCATCAGTATCAGCGGAGGATGTAAAACAACTCTGCTGAGGCCAGCAGAGCTGAGTGCCTCCATTAAGGCAAAGTCCTTGTACGTGCTAAGTGGCAAACAGCTGCTCTTCAGTATCAGCAACGGTGCATGAAAGAACCTGAGGGAAGCTGCAGGTCTTTAGGTTTCTCCTCTTTGTTCTTAATATTAACCTAGCTGCCTTTCAAGGTAGAAATTCAAAGTGTCCATAAAACAATTTGTATTAGGGCAAGGTATTTTTCTGACATAAGGTAACTGGTTGCAAAAGGTCTGCCTGGAGTTCCTGAAATCTTCCACCTTGACCAGACCTAGCCAAGTGCAGATGAAACTTTGTCAGAGAAGTTTCAACGCTGGTGAGGTTGCTACAGCAGACACCTTGGTATTTGTTGCATGGTATGTTATTGGATTCAACCTCATGAATTGTTCCTGCTGGTGGGTATATTAATTTACACGTAGTCGAAGATTTGGATACGGAAGAGAGACATGAGCTTATAACAGCCAGATATATAGCAGTCTTCTCTGTGTATACCCCATTTATTCCAAAATTGGTTTTGTCAATGACCAGAAGATAAGCTTAGTTTGGAAGTATGAAGTGGTATTCACAATATTGTTAATTATCATTCATCTGTAGAGATTCCTGATGAGTAGCAGAGACTAGTGAGCTAAGTTGCTAAGGCTGTGAGCCCAGCCTACGGTGGCTTGAAACTTAACTCTCTTTTCTGGATACTTCTAAGATACCTGAACTCCTTCAAAAATGCAAAGCAATTGAAGATATCCTGTTAGCTCCCTGTTGAGTTCAACAAATTATTACACACTGACAACATGATCTCCAAGTTGCATAGATAGTCTTTGAGATTGAGTCTCAGCCTCTTTGCTCTCTTCACCTAAACACTGCATCTTTGTGGAAAGATGATGCAGCACAGTCCTAAGGCCTCAAGAGGACATACATTAAAACTCATCAACCCATATCAAAATCTCAAGAAAAAAAGGGGTTTGCATTGCATGCAGTAGGCATGTAAGGAAATTCCCAGCAGGATCTGAAAGGGTTTTGTTATCCCATTTAGGGACATAAGTCAATGATAGCTGATAGCAACAGCGCACCCTTATTCAGGCAAAGTTCTGCTCTGTTTAATGTCATCAAGAATATGAGGACTGCTGAGTTCTAAATAAACAATTAAACAATATGGTGTTGCTCTGTCCAAAAAGGAACAGTTTTACTATATTTTTGAATAACTGCAATTTGCAGGTTTTTGTGCTGATGTACCCAAGAAGTTAGTGCAATACGGTACATACACAGCTATGTAAACTGCAAATATGCCAGCCACTAGCTACTCTGCCCTGATTCCCC
>VZTV01005524.1:8700-21486 GCA_013400875.1 Anhinga rufa | reverse complement strand
ACGGCAGGCTGTGAAGGAGGATGGTGGAAGTGTGGCCATGTGCTCCTTTCTGTCACTGCTGGAATAGGGGTCATGATCTCCAGCAAAAGGACAAGGCAGATATCCAGGGACAATGACCCCTTAAACTACCTCCGTGAGCGCTGGCAGAGGCCATCTGAGCGCACCCGGAGGGCTCACCACTCTCCCTATGAAGAATGAGTGCAGACAGCTGCTGTACCATCAGCTTTCATCTTACCTTACCACATGCTGATTTCCCCATATAAACAGGCCTTTGGCTGCCCTTTAGAGTCTGCTTGCTCCAAAGATATTTGTTAGTCAACTTTAAAACTGTGAGGAGTAAGAATTTACATCAAAGACGCCCCTGTTATTTACAGAGACTGCTTCTGGACCCTGACCATATTAAAAAGCTAAACAGAAAATCTTGCTGACATCTGGGAACCAAAATTTTTTGGGTCAAGCCGATTTGTGTTCACTGCAACCTACTTATGATATATTTAATTAGTCCATACTTCAGGGCTGCTGTCAATCAATTTCCTCTGAAGATTGGCCACAGATGGAGCTGCAGTGCTGGGGGAGGTGGTGGATGTTCCTGGCATTATTGAGGAAGATCAGGTATTTCTTTAGCATGTCTTTTTCACACTCTCAGGGTTAAACCTGTCACCAGACTCTACAGCAACAAACTAATGGTTTGATAACAAAACTTTTCAGGATGAAATTTTATTTCAGGAAATTAGCTGGAAATATCCTTCCTCCTCTAGAGCTTGGCACATGGCCGTGGTCCCATGACTCCTGGGAAGATCTGGAAACATCACCTAAGAAATTCCTGCTTCATCCAGGATATTTGCAATGCCCTTTATTTCACCTCTTCCTTACCTGTGACATCATTTTTAAGGTTTAGAATCTTCAAAATAATTGTGGCATCTTTCATTCAAAGATCTTAGGGGGTGTTTTATAAATTTTGCTTAGTCTATATTACAGGACTGCCTGCAGATGTAAGACACCGAGTTTCTCCACATACAGTCCGTCCCTTTACATTCCTACTTTCCTAAATGAACATGAGCTCAAAGAATAACCTGGGAGGCACTTCATCTTTCCTAAACTAAAAGGAGCTTAAGTTCTTGATTTAGAGTATGTCAGACAAAAAATGCATGTAATTTTATTTACCGCGGCAAATGGACAGCTGATGTTTTTCTTCACCAGGTCTTTTCCACTAAAAGATCTCAAAGAAGCAGCCTGCGTTATAAATAGTAGAGAAAAATTATAATTGCAACGTTGTCTCCTGCTTCCGAATGATGATGTGCAAGGCACATACATAACTTCTTGGCAAGGATCCATTTGTCAAAATAAAAGAAGCCAACTGCGTAAGGGAAAGAGACGATAGATCTTGACAAACTTGTAGATGCTAGCAAAAATGTAAACAAAAAGTTGCTGTGACTGATGTATTAATGTAACACTGCCAGAGTACCAGCTTCAAAAATTAACAACTGTTGATGCTTTAGTGACTAGTCAAAAGAGCAAGTGTCACGATTTCTGCTATGTTTGACATTTTCTATAGTTTCTACTCAATTTTAATCTCTGTGTAATACTCAATACTCAGCTTTCCACAAGAAAGACAGAATAAGTAAGATTCCCACAAATGGGATAATACATTTAAAGACAGCTGACCTAAGAAAAGAGATAGCAGAGATGAAAATTTCTTGACATTTTTATGAACTCATCATTTTTGCCATTTAATATATAAAAAGAAAAACCTATTTCCACTGATTGATTACTTTAATGAATAAATGTACTCAATGATTTGGTGGCTTGAGTGGATTAAATTTCCCTTGCTAGCAGGAACTGGCCTTAAATGAAAGTGTTTTGAGGGTTTATTCATTTTTCCCACACCAAAAAAAAGATAGAAAATCAGTCTGAATTTCAAACCACTTTGATCTCTGTGTATATTTTATAAACTACTGTCTGAACCTCTGTAGGCTCCTGCAAAGTAAAACCCAATTAGAGTCCCCCAGATTGTGGGCTCAAATAATTCTAAACCAGATTTTTCACAATGTCACAGAGGTGTTGAACAACACCCAGCAGCTGATAATGATAACCTTCTTTTGCATTATACTTCCTTGCTGTAATCAATTCAAATACTCGTCATCACGTAAGCCTCACTCCTCACCTCCACAAAATGCTTTCCAAAACACAGCAGCAAATGAACAGTTGATAAAAAAAAGGCTGCATCACTGGGTATGGTTTTGACAAGTTTTGGATGGAGACAGGAAGCAAGACTGAAGATCACTGCAAGGAGCAGGAGGGAAAAGGAGAAGAGGAAAGTTCATTACAAAAACCTAAATTAAAACCAAAACAAAACACCTAGGAGAAGGAGGAACTGTGTGATTTTGCAGAGGTGCTGGAGGACAGGATAATCTATTTGCGGCCCTGTTTTCTTCTTCAAACTCATGGGTTCTGGTGCAACATAACCTAAATATAACCTAAACTCATAAGCTTGGTGTGTAATTCTTCCTGCAGTCCTGGGTGAAGCATCATGTGTCTTTGTAGCAGAGCATTGTCTGACATCTCCACACTAATACAGATTTTCCTTTGGTTGATGTATGCACTGATGTCAAACACATTTGCCAAAAGCTAAATGTAAATTTCTTCTCACAAAGACAGCCTCCCACAGACAGAGTTTGTGTTGGCCTGTGTCTATAACATATATTCCAAATATGTTTTATCTTTAAGAAAGTTGCTTTAATGGCAAAAAATGCTTTCAAAAAGTTATACAAATTATTGCTTTAATTACAATTTTATATTTTTAATATGTTTGCTTACTTTGTAGGTTTATGTCTTCAGCAACTAGAAGTTGAAAGAGACTGAGTAAAGAGAAGCAAAGAACAAATGAAGGAACATAACATTTATTTTCACTGCCAATACCAGCTTCAGGGGGCCTTGCTACAGATAAACCTTGTGATTGCGTGGGTACGAAACAGAACTCAAACTACGGTGAGTCATTTGCTCCATATTTTCATTTGTCTGGTTGTGTCCTGATGTTTGCTCCTGTGGTCTTCATGCAACTTGTCTTAAACCACATTCGCAGGAGAAAGGGTTTCTAAGCTTTCCTTTGTGGCTGGCTGCCGCCCAGTGAAGGACCCTGTCGGCGTTCATGTCTGTATAGATGCACCTGCCTATTCACCATGTCAAGTCTGTCTTACTTTTTTCTCATGTTTCTGTTCTGCAACATTTCCTAGTTTTATTGAGTGGTTCCCCATTGACTCAAAAAGATCAAAAGAAAAATGTTCTGTGTGTAGTATTTGATCATTCCCGTCCTATTAGAGAAATGTACAGATACTCTAGGAAGTGTCAGATGGTTAGATTAGCAACAACTGAAGCCTGATTCCTCTTTTTTTGTTACTGATTTAACTACTGCATTCTCTAAGTGCTACAAATTTCAACACTGAAGGCCATAAAGGCCTTTCATCTGGGAGAGAGGCATAAAGGTAGAGGCAAAATCCTCTTACAGCAATTAATAAGCACAACGCATCCAGTACACAGCGATATGTGCAATACCTGCCCTGGAGAGCCGTCAGGGTTGCCATTTCATGAGACGTGCCTCCAAAACTAGGTGTTTCTCTGAACAACTTCGCATAACCATGTAGTCAGTGCAGACAGATGGAATAAAAGTGGGGGCAGAGGAGCTGCTGGGATTGGCAATTAGTTATTCCAAACTGCACAGAGTGCAATAGTACAGCATCCAGGTGTGGTTTTAACCCACCTGAGTATGAAACTGTCTGGAATTCAAAAGACCACTGTATTTAGAGCTACTTGTAAACTGAATTTAAACTTCCTAGTTTCTAATTAAGTCTGTTCATTCAAACCGAGATTTCCACCTTGCTCTTCTCAAGAGTCCCAACTATTTTACTCGCTGACTTGGTGAATAAGGCCGTTGAAGCTACTTCTCTCCATAATTCTCAACTGATAGACAGCCACGAGCAGTAGTACTTCACTCTAGCCAAAAATCTAGAAAAAAGCAGGTTTTCCACCATTTGTTGTCTAGAGATCTGCTGAGCAGGTATAGATGAACTGGCAACAAAAACTATCTTGCTTCTATGGAAGTGCTCTAGCCCTGCAACTGTTGTGGTTCAACCCCAGCCAGCAACTAAGCACCACCCAGCTGCTCGCTCACTCCCCCGGGTGGGATGGGGAAGAGAAATGGAAGGGTAAAAGTGAGAAAAATCATGGGTTGAGATGAAGATGGTTTAATAAGTAAAGCAAAAGCCACGCACCCAAGAAAAGCAAAACAGGGAATTCATTCACGGCTTCCCATGGGCAGGCGGGTGTTCAGCCATCCCCAGGAGAGCAGGGCTCCATCACGCGTAACGGTTACTTGGGAAGACAAACGCCATCACTCCCAGTGTCCCCCCTTCCTTCTTCTTCCCCCAGCTTTACATGCTGAGCATGACGCCATATGGTGTGGGACATCCCTTGGGTCAGTTGGGGTCAGCTGTCCCGGCCGTGTCCCCTCCCAGATCCTTGTGCCCCCCAGCCCCTCCCTGGTGGGGTGGGGTGAGGGGCAGAAAAGGCCTTGGCTCTGTGTGAGCCCTGCTCAGCAGTAACGAAAACATCCCTGTGTTATCAGCACTGTTTCCAGCATAAATCCAAAACACAGCCCTATACTAGCTACTATGGAGAAAATTAACTCTACCCCAGCCCAAACCAGCACAGCAACAGGTAAAGCAAACTCCCTGAAACTGTCAGTATAGACTTGTTTTATTTGTGCTAATAACTACATTAGCACGAGTCCGACTGTAGAGTAGTTGTGTCCTTAAAATCTGGAGGTTAATTGATAGTTACAATCAGAAGAGGTGCACCAGTTCAGGAATTCACATACCACAGCAGGAATCCTAAATGCACCTGAGGGATTGCCACTCAGCACTAAGGAAACTTTTTGTTTGAGATAAAAAAGCAATTGACGACCACTCATGGCATTCCTACGAATATCACTGATGGAAAAAAAGCTATTGGAAAGACTATTTTTAAAATGTGTTTTATTCTTAGGGCCCTGCGAGACTCACCTATGACATTAGCATAATCTGATAGCGATGTGACATTTCCTTTCAAATCCATCCTTTCCTGAAGGACTTCAGGAGAGGTGAAAGCTGACAGCACAGAGCTGTGGGTCAAGCGAGGACCACGCCAGCTTACACGAGGGCTGAATTTGACCTTGTGTCACGGCAGCTCCCAAAGGATCCTACAGTAAGCACTGATGTATTCAAGGCTGTACATGCTGGCATCGCAACGAGATCTCCACTTTAAGGGCAATGTTGAGGGCATCTCTCATCCTGGGGCAAACATGGGACACTGGAAAGATGTTCTGCTACAAAAATTTTGCGACAAGCTGCCATCATCTCCTGCAGGGCAAATACAGGAGTCTACTGTTGAAGACAAGCCATCAGAGCCTGCCTCAGGTGCTGACAGCGCTTCTTTAACACATCCACTTCTCTAACACAAGCCTTATTCTCAACAACAGCTGCTACTGATCGAGCTGTTACTGATCAGGCATCTTCTCCTTGTCAGCTAAAAGGCAAAAGCAAATCTGTCGGAAACAACATGGCCTAGTATCCTGTGGACAGAGGGCTGGATCAGCTTCTAGCCCGCTGACTGCATACTCATATCCAGTACAGCGAGCCACATGTGCTTTTGTGTAGGCCTGGGGAAGACCAATTGATCTTTTGGAGGCAGGAGAGAAGGCTGTGTGATGAATGGGCAAGGCTCGTTTCCAGCCACCTGACCCGCCTGCCATCTAGTGTACATTCAGGACATACTTCCAGCTCAGCACAGCGATAGCTGGAGAACAAAGAACAGAATTAGTCTGGACTAACGTGGCACGTTACTGATAGCGTATGCTGAAATAGCTTAGCCTTTTCATCCCAGGACTCTGCATTATGTAAACAGGGCATATGCCCCAAAACCAGCTTGCCAGTAGCGATTCAGTTACAACGATCGCATTTGTTCTCAAAATCACAGCAGACAAAACCCAGCGCTTACTTAGCTGTAAAAGAAGAAGCAGATTACATTTTTCAACAACCAAATGTACCACATTTACACATGATAAACTAGGTGTAGTGTTTTAGGCATACAACTTTTAAAATTAGTTATCTGCTTCATCCATTTAGCTGTCAGTAGCAGAACTGCTTGTGCCAGATACGCAGAACCACTACACAAACCAGTGGTCCCCTGCCACACCGAACCCAAGCATTCAGACTAGTATTTCAGACATCAGTTTGTTCCCTTCTGTGCCAAACAATCAGCTGTTTTCCATAATTCTTCATTTCCGTACACCCATCAATTTTGATTGTTTTTCTTTAATTATGTCTTCTAATTTGGAAGGTGAGTGAGTAATAAAGGATAGTAAATTTGACTTAAGAAACAAGGATGGAACTGAAAGTAGAACATGGCACTTCAGGGCATGGTTTAGGAGACATGGTAGTGCTGGGTTGACGGTTGGACTTGACGATCCTAGAGGTCTTTTCCAACCTTAATGATTCTATGTCTCTGCAGATCTCTCAGTAAATTTTCCATGCAGGTCCATATTTTCTTGTCTCAGGGAAATCAAATTTGTGATAACCAGTGCCCAAGAGTTGACTCTTTCCCTATTGAACAATAAAGTTACCTGGGCTTTCTGACAAAAAACACTTCAAAGGAACATCAGTGAGACTTTTTTTTACAGATATATGTGTCTATATAAATGAATACATACACACTCTGTTGATTGGTCTCCAAATGCATGGATAATAGTCAAAATTATTTTGGAATTATCAAACCCAAACTCACACCCATGTTCAACAGTTGTCTAATCTCAAAATGGAGTCAGGATGCTTTTGAGACCCAAATGCAGACAAGCTTATAACAAAGTTCAGGGAACTCTGAGCTACAAACAAGTAGAGTCAGCTCCGGGAACACATTAAAAACGGGCACAGCAGTGCGGAGCTAATTGTCTCCTACCTGGGCTAATAAGTTTTATGCAGCAGTGCAGTAATGCAGCTATCCTGCCTGTGGATCTGGCACTGGCTTGCAACTGAGATGATGACCTTACATCACTGTAATGCCTGGGCAGCGCCGTGACTTGCAGTCGCCTTCCATGGAACAGGAGACAAAAAGAATTAAGTCAGTTTTGTCACGGTCAGTGATGAATCCTGTTGTCGCTCTGACTTCAGTGAATATAAACATATGTGTATTTTGCTAAATTAAGATGTGCATGTGCATGAGATCGGTCTTCTCAGGAGTATGACAAGTCTCCCTTGCCCTACTTTTGGTATTGCACTATCACAGCAGTAATAGCACGGCAACTCTCCCTTCCCTCTTTCCTTCAATATGCACTCAGGCTAAAATCACGGCTGGGACAGTAACATCTCTGGGTCGTTGCCTGCAGAAAGGCTTCTGGCTAGAAGTCCTTTTGTTGGTGTAACCTACTGGAAATGAAACAAAAAGATAAAATT
This sequence comes from Anhinga rufa, assembly GCA_013400875.1. Lineage (NCBI taxonomy): Eukaryota > Metazoa > Chordata > Aves > Suliformes > Anhingidae > Anhinga > Anhinga rufa. The sequence continues at coordinate 14,005 of VZTV01005524.1, read as the reverse complement.
ATTGTGCCTCTTACATCTAAAATATTGCTTTTGAGTTATGTCCTGCCTGACACATACAAGAATGGCTAAATTTTAACACGGACTTGGGGCTGGTGTTTCTGTTGTACAGCACAGGGTTGAGCAGAAGAAAAGGGAAGCTGAAGTAGAGGAGAGATGGCTGTTACAAGAATCATTCTTTTTGTGTGTTCGATTTTTCAAGAGAACTTGGGGAAAAAAAAAAAAAGCCAATTTCATCTTTGCTTCATTCAGCCTCCGCAGGGACCAGGAACAAGTCTGGATCTTTTAGTTTGGCTGCACACGTTCCCCTCATTTCAACGAGCAGAGTAACAGCAGCAAGGTCTCAGCCTCCTTTTTTTGTTTTGCTCTTAAGCTAAAGGAACAGCTCTGCTCACACAGGCTGTAGATCAGGCGGTATAAAGGGCATCAGTTTCAAACATTTAGTCGGTTTGTTACATGCATTTAAAAATTAATCATGAAACTACAGCAATGAAACCTTGCTGCAGCACTCTGCTGTTAAATCTTTGCTTGGGGAATTTTTATGGGGTTTGGATTAGGGAGGTCCTACTGATCCTGCGAGTGGGAAATATTGTGGTTTACTGATATTTTTGTTTCAACAACTGTGTAAAAGCGTCCATTGGGCAAACCCACCTTCCCCACTTCCCCAGGGGTACCTGTGTATAAATGAGCATTAAGGCTAGCGTAGTTCGTTGTGCAAAGCAGGGATGCAAAATGCAAAAAGTGAAGAAAAACCTCCTTTCTTCTGGTTTGGGGCAAGGGGGGGCAGGCGTGGAAGAAGGGGTCTCCATGCATTAGAGCAGTGGGCTGAGGACAGAGCGGTACATGCAGCTACAACATGAACCTTCCTGTGGAAGGGCACTGCAGGACTATGGCCACTGCTACAAAATTTAAGAAGGTGGAAGGAAAACTGGATTCAAATTGTAACTGCAGTGGGTCCAAGGCACAGGGCAGAAAATATTCTCCATTTGTATAAAATATAGATTTGTATGTAGATATTCAACAACTTCTACAGTAAAGAATCAGAAATAAATTGCTTATTTGATGTATGATAAAACCATTATTTTGCACAGATGAGGCAGATGACACTTGATTTATATTGTCTTGCAAAAGCCTCAGACAATTAAGGGGAAAACTGTTCTGAGACTTATTACATTGACAAAATTCTGGTACAGCTAACAGCAATATGATTCACACAAGGCTCGTCTGGCATGTAAAGCTCGTTTTAACAGATACCAATGTGACATACATAAAGCTGTCAGGCTTCCTCTAAAGGACAGTCATCCACTTCATGTTTCAAGTGCCAAATTAATTATATTTGACATTTAATTTATAACCTCAGGTATTTTAGGTTTGGAACTTGACTACGATAACAGCAGATTAGAGCAGTGCTCCGTTTGACAGAATCGATTTTTCAAGTTATTTTCCTTGTGTGTGAGCATCTTGTTTCAGATTTTTGTGTACGGAGCTTGCGTACAGGACACCGATACCTCTAAGCAAAGTAGGCTTCGTTCGCCTCCTCCCCCAGCCATTCTGTGGTGAATTATTTTGCACTTCGAAGCAAGTTTCTCCTGCAGTCTTAATCACAAAGCTCCACCTAATGGAACGAGGGGAGAAGTGTGCACAGAAAAAGAAAGGGAGAGAGACACTGCTAAGCACTGTTATCAAGGGAAAACTGCTACACAACCGTAAGCAGTTAATTTCCTCCACCTAATTTATAAAGTTTCCCCTTCCACGGACTTTAAAACTTTGTGGTGGGAGGAAAGTCAAACAAAAAACTTTATCTTTTCATCTGACTGAAATTGTAACCTTCTTCTTATTGTTGCTAATAGATATTTCAATCCATTGACACTAATACTTCTCACTGGTATGTCTTTCTAGGTTCCAAAGCATTTTAAAATTATAAATATATAAAATAACCTGTAAATTTAGGTGTATATTTACTAACAGATGGTTCATTATTGAAAGTTAAATCTTTCAATAATGAAACAATCAATTAGCTTTTTAAAAAAAAAAAGGCAAAACATTTCCATTAATTTCCCCACTGAAAATGAAGGCGTTCTGTACAATTTTAGATCATTCATTGATATCATAGTGGAACACAGCTGGAACACTAGCATTTCAAAATATCGCTGCAGGAAAGGAGCTGAAGAATTAAAAAGACTTTGCAAGGAGCAATGCCAGTTTCAAGGCAGAGCAATCCTTTTTCTAAACGAAGTGCTTTGCAGATGTTAATATAAAAGATTGGACAAATTCCTGTAAAAGCTTAAAAATCCACTCACAATTTCAGAATTGGTCCCCACCCAGAGGAAGGCTCTGTGGCCACTTTCAGACTTTTTCTGCAACAGGTGGTCTAAATGTCACCTTGCATCAAGGTAAAGCGTTTCACTGAAGAGCCAGGACATTGGTCGGGATCGTCTTATTTAGGAGGACTAACGCAGCGATAGCCCTGAGTCTGTGTTTTGAAACTGCCGGTAGCAGGACAAGACTAGCGCCTTGTTTTCACTAGGAATGCTAGTTTGGTATTTGATAGTCTTCCGTCAAGAATTGCACTTTGATATTCTGCACAAATAGGCCCGCCAATCTAAAGTTGTTTTCATTTCTAACATCTATGACCCGACGCAGAGGTATGACATCCACAGCAGAATATCTGCAATTGGAAAGGTGATAAAATCATGTCTTTAACAAAGCTGAAGTACACTAACGTGCAACTACATCAGGCTATTTCATGGCCAGCTCAGATTTTGCAGGTTTTATCTCTTAACTTCGCTGCTATCATTAACCACGGTTCATCAACATGCTTTTCTTAACCCTGCTTCTATCCCCCTCTTCCTCTGGTGCCCGTGATCTGCGCGTACAACGGCTCGGCTAAGCGCAATCTTCCTTCCTTCGCTTCACAAACCCTCTGGTAACGTAACCCTCTCTGAAACGTCAGTTTTTCTGCTACGTGCGGCTACACTTGCGACAGCAAGTTCAGAATTCAGGGGGTGGAGGAAGGCAGGGCTGGCGAGCGGGCGGGCGAGCAGCGAGAAGCCCCTCAGGCGCCCCGGCTCCTGAGAGACCCGAGCGCGGAGGGGAGAGGGGCGGGGCGGGGCCGAGGCCACGCCCTGGGGGCGCGGCTTCGCCCCCCCTCAGCCCCCGGCGCGCGCATGCGCAAAGCACCCTGTGGGAGGGTGGGGGGGGCTGTTTCCGCGCATGCGCCNGGGGTTTCAGCGCAAAGCCCGGCTCGGCGCGTGCGTCGGCGGCGCCGAGCGTCTGATTGGCTGGCCGGCTCATCCAGGCCAATAGCAGTGAGGGTTCTTTCGGTGGTGTGGTGGTTCCGTCTTCCAATGGGATTGGCGGTTGTTGCCGGGCGGCGGTTGGGGCTGCCCTTCCTTTCGCAGGTGGCCCTCCGCCGAAGATGGCGGCTGCCGCGGGGCCGAGGCCGGGCGCCGAGGAGCTGGCTTTGCTGGAGCAGCTGCTGGGCCTGCCGAAAGGGAGCAAGTACGGCGTCCAGGGGGAGCGGAAGGTGAAGGGAGCGAGGAGGGGCCGGGAGCGGGCAGCGCCGCGCGCGGGTGTCCGCTAACCCCCTCGCCCCGCCGCGTCCCCTCCCGCCTCCCCGCCCCGGCCGCCGCCTTCACCGCCCGGCCGTGCCCCCCGGGGCTCCTGTGCCGGCCTCAGCCGGGCATCCCCCGCCGTCAGCTCTTCCCCTCGGGCATGGCGGCTTCGCCTGGGCTCCCTCTACCCCCTCCCTCGGCACCCGCCGTGAGCTGTGGCTGTGGGGCCTCCCTCGCCACTGGCAGCTTCTGGAAGGCTTCCCGCTGCCTGCGGAAGGGTTATCGCGTGTCGTTGGAGGGATGTCGGCTTCAAATGTACCTGTTCTTATACCAAGTTATAGTTGTGCTGGTGCGGTTAAATTATGCAGAAGGGACACGTTGTTAGTATCAGAAACGCATCTGTCTGTAGTAAAGAGCTGTTGGCTCTTAAATATCTTGCTCTTTTGAAGTGGGTGTCTTGACGTTTTGACGCTCGTATGGAAACATTAAGTTCTGTGGTTTAAGAGGCATCTGAGGCGTGAAAAATGTAACGTGGGGCTGAGGGCCTCACAAATGTGTGAGGGCCTTTATGCGATTCTCTCAGAGAAGGGTGACAGGGAAAAGAAGCTGTGCAGTTGGCTTATGTTTTTGTATGTGTTTTTCTTGACTTTATGTACTGTTCATTATTAGAGTCCTGCATATGCATTTTTTTGGTTGCAAAAGCTTCCTCAGTTATTTAACAACTCAACTGGTATTTTAATGCTATTACTGTAAAGTCTGAAAAATCAAGTAACTAGATCTGTCTGTAGTTCTTCTGACCATTGTTCAGTGGGAAAATTTGAATAGAGGCCAAAGACTCTTGGTACAACTGCAAAATGAATGTTATGCTTGTAGTTTGCATCTTATGTTAATTAAATCTGGACATGGACAGGCTTCTCTGTGTGGTCAGACACTTTTAAAAAATAAAACCCAAAGTATTGCATTTTAATCAGTTTCTTTTCTATCATTTGATGTCGTAAGTGACTGAATGGGCTTTAGTCTGTTGCAGTGAGTTTCAATTCGTTCACATTATTTCTGGCTCTTGGCAGTTCAGTTTTCTTTCCCACAGTTTAGTGTCACTAACAATTGCATGGTCTAAACTGGAGGTGTGTTGTGTTGTCTTCCTCTGATACCAGCTATACCCTGATATAGCTTCTGTCAGAGTATTTGGTAATACAGCAGTAAGTATGAATAGTAAGTCTGCGATCTGCTTGGAGAGAAATTGGATGCCACTGACTTTACAATCTTAAGTTGGAGGCTTGAATTTGAAAATGAGTTAGAAGTTAAGAAGATTTCTGCTAGTGTTAGAGCAAGCAATACTATTTCTTGCTAATACTGGCAGAATTTGACGAATTGGACCTAAAGGTNGGGGTTTCAGCGCAAAGCCCGGCTCGGCGCGTGCGTCGGCGGCGCCGAGCGTCTGATTGGCTGGCCGGCTCATCCAGGCCAATAGCAGTGAGGGTTCTTTCGGTGGTGTGGTGGTTCCGTCTTCCAATGGGATTGGCGGTTGTTGCCGGGCGGCGGTTGGGGCTGCCCTTCCTTTCGCAGGTGGCCCTCCGCCGAAGATGGCGGCTGCCGCGGGGCCGAGGCCGGGCGCCGAGGAGCTGGCTTTGCTGGAGCAGCTGCTGGGCCTGCCGAAAGGGAGCAAGTACGGCGTCCAGGGGGAGCGGAAGGTGAAGGGAGCGAGGAGGGGCCGGGAGCGGGCAGCGCCGCGCGCGGGTGTCCGCTAACCCCCT